>JAUTBT010000905.1:0-10971 GCA_032361225.1 Lepetodrilus schrolli | reverse complement strand
TAGAGAGAGAGAGAGAGAGAGGAAATAGGCATATCGAGGCAAAGGGAGATAGAGAGATACCCACAGACGATAGATGGGGAGGAGAGGATAAATGTAATAGAGAATGAAAGAAAGAGTAAGATAGAGAATGGCGAAATAAAGTGGAGACACTAGTAGCAGTAGTAGTAGTAGCAGTAGTAGTTGTAGCTGTAGTCGTGGTAGTAGCAGTAGTAGCAGTAGTAGTAGCAGTAGTAGTAGCAGTAGTAGTAGTAGAAGTAGTAGAAATAGTAGTAGTAGAAGTAGTAGTAGTAGTAGCAGTAGTAGTAGTAGCAGTAGTAGTAGCAATAGTAGTAGCAGTAGTAGTAGTAGTAGAAGTAGTAGTAGTAGAATAGTAGCAGTAGTAGTAGTAGCAGTAGTAGCAGTAGTAGTAACAGTAGTAGTAGTAGTAGCAGTAGTAGTAGTAGCAGTATTAGTAGTAGAAGTAGTAGAAATAGTAGTAGTAGAAGTAGTAGTAGTAGTAGCAGTAGTAGTAGTAGCATTAGTAGTAGTAGTAGCAGTAGTAGTAGTAATAGCAATAGTAGTAGCAATAGTAGTAGTGGTAGTAGTAGTAGTAGTAGCAGTAGTAGTAGTAGAATAGTAGCAGTAGTAGTAGTAGTAGAAATAGTAGCAGTAGTAGTAGTAGCACTAGTAGTAGTAATAGCAGTAGTAGTAGTAGTAGCAGTAGTAGTAGTAGTAGTAGTAGTAGTAGTAGTAGGTAGTCGTTGTATTATCATGGTCATCATCATAATTATTAGAAATACCTATTAGTAGTACATTTACCTATTGATACCTATTGGTCTTGCATCATTCATTCGTCAGATGTATTATAGGTACAGTATTGCATATATTCCAACGGGAATAACGTTGGTAATGATTATGTGTGGCTCTCTCTGTAGAGTTCTGTAGGCTACGTGTAAGTGTACTAATGCATGAGTCGAGTGAATACCGGTTGCATAGACCGTCCAGATAACATCACGCCGTTGGCCCGACGGCATGTCTATTATATAACTATCGTAGCACTACGAGAGTAAATCGTAGTTCCCTATACATATGCTTAGCACTATACGACTCCCGGAGCGCTACGACCGTTCCGTGGAACGGTACCCAATACAGTTATTGGCCAGAACCTGACTTTGTCTAACTTATTCACATGGACTTCTTCAGCTCGTCAGTTGTGGGTTAGATTTCATTTAGATCACGTTAACTTCAAATTACCCGGCGTCTATACAGCACCGGAGCTTTGACGTAGATACGAAACTCGACTCTCTCGGACTGCACGGGGACACGCTGGATGTTATTATGGGGCCAAAATGTGTCTCGTGTAAATAGGTCCACTGAAATACAGCTAGTTAATCGTCTTCAGTAGTGACGTACACATTGACATCTTAGGGGGGAAATAGGTTGGAGAAAATCAGTTCATGTGTCTTTGATATTAATAAAGAACGAATAAGCAGTTCATTGCAAGTTTCGTTTGAAGAACCAGGACACTGAATTAGTTAAGACGGAAAGGTTCTTAACGAATGCATGATGGATATCCACATATTGGTATTGAAGGGTTAATCTAGTATTACATCGATATCCAATCTAATGCAAAGACACTCCTACATTTTCCGCTTATACTAAGCCTGCGAATGCATCTTCTGATGGTAGTGCCGCTATTCCATTTCCTCACTCGTGATTTAGACAGTATTCGGACAGCAAAAAAAAACTTCATTTGCGAGTTTCTTTTCATGGTTCCAATGTGAGAAGGATTGAACGTGTATGCGATCCTCATGTCTCACGACCATATAATTGCCGATTTGGCACATACTTATTACGGGAGATGGACTAATTCCGTTCAGAAGATATATACATTACTCGGGACAAGAACTGCAACACGGGTTTTCGTCTGGGAATTTGATTTAGTGGTAGACCATTGCCTCGTTATTCTGGAAGCTATCAAAACGTTATCTCTATCTTAAAATCTGACGAAATAGCTTACACTGTAGGTCGAGACTGGTCAAGTTTATATTTTAAATGTATTGCAAATATTGAAAATAGTTTTCGAATTAGTTAAATAGTTAATGAATATCTGTCCGAAATGCTTTCTATATTATATTAGTATCAGTTTAGAATGGAGAGTCAACTAAATCTCGGTCTGAAAATATAATTATCTATAATTGTATCTATTATACACGTTCTATCATCTACAACAAACTGATTTGTTCTATTTATATATCATTGCAATTGGTTCACACCCCCACCCCTCATAATGACAACCAAATAGCATACTTATTAATATAGACAAATATAGTTGTACTACATCAGCTACAATGATGATTCCTTATTTCTGTAACCGCATGATACATTACGATCACCGCAGGAAAGTTCTGGTCAATACTGACACTAATAATGCAATAATATATTTGGCACTCATGGACAATGTAGTCGTATATGTACTCATCATATGATATTATTTGTGGTTTTCTACGACAGCCCAATGATGTCATTTGTCAGCATTGATAAAACAATTCTCGGTATTTATTTGGCGTAGTATTCAAACAATTGCTTAATGTTCTATTTAAAACTATTTTTTATATTGTAAACTAAATATATAGCACTACAGCTGTGTGTCAGGAAGGTGTATGCATTAGCAATGTGAAGTTATTAGGTCACATCTTGCTGGTGCGTTCCAGCCATGTGAGTTGTTGTTGATTTTCACTGTTTTTCTTTGACTGCATTTGCCAATTTCTGACTCATTTGACACCCTATATTGTTGTGTGTATATGAATAATTGTGACTTTCTGTACAAGTGAGAGTAAAGCTAATGCATGTCCAAAGAACAGTTTAGTATCAACAACCCCTCGAATTAAGCTGATTTATATGATAAATGATATTGGAAAGAAATTGTTCAAGCCCCTTTACTTAGTAGACTTGACTCTTCAATAATTAAACGGGTAAGAGACTAGCATACTGCGAGTTGCGCCTACGACACACTGGTCTGCGTTTAGAGGATGATTATGAGTATCAGCTGTAACACAGTTCTTGCTTTCTTTGATAAAACAAACTAATTTCTTAACAACTAATATTAGTGGAATGTGATATGCATGACCATACAAATACATGCAGAATATATGGAATGGCAATGCTGGAAACTCCGAGATTCCTTATTCTGTAGTCTATAAGCGACTGCGTCTTAAACTTAAAAACTAATCTCATACCAGGGGATGCTAGACATGTTAATTTGGATTGGCGACATTGACTCATAATAGGAAATCACAAAGGAGACAATACATCTGAAGATAATCTAATGGGTAATATCAAAGGTTAATTATCAACAGGATTGCTATTTAATATGTATTTCTTAAAATTAATTTGAAATACTAATCTGAACTAATAATTATCCGCCTATTGCATAATCAACATTCTGGTTACCAGTACGGCAAATGTTTATGAATTGTAACAATAAGTAACCATTAATGAAAATATTTAACTTAATATAACTACTTGAATAATAATATTGTCAAAATTATTGTATATTCTCAAATATTTTGGAGGAAATTAAAGTCAATTCATGCATTCAATACACACACTGCGCACACATACACACTATGTAGACTTAGACGTTCAGTTCCGTACAGTTCCTGTATGTTCTACACATACGTTCATTAACCCCACTACTATAGGAGATAATGAATATCAGATATAACTCCTCATTATCCACGGAATAAATAGACACACGATCTTTTTGTCAGACTGAATGTACTAATTAAAGTTCATTATTGAATGTATGACCCGTCTCTGGAAATATACATTCATTATAAACGTAGCGGTAATTAGTGACAAATTAATTGAAACAATAATTAAGTTCGTACAACGTACGGTTGTTTTGTACTTGTTATTTTCAAAATAATAATCATCATTGTATCAATCGCTTTGTTTTTCATTTCACCAAATGAATAATATGAACCATACGGAGATAATATGAACCATACGGAGATAATATGAACCACACGTCCTTCCAAAGTGCATGCAAATAAATGTCATCAAAGTTCATACATGTAGCCACAAATATGGCGAATATTCTTTGACGAATCCATCCAGGATCCTATGTGGCAACTGTAGTCGGGTGTCCTGGAGGTTTCCTTTACACAGGAAACCTCCAGGACACCCGATATACAGGTGTCCTACTGCCTACGTGTATAGCACATGATTCATACATTATATATAATAGGCCGACTAAATGCACAGGCACTTAAAGCAAGCTAGTATTTTGTTTTAATATATCTTTTTTTTAATCATATTTTTTTTTAAATATATTTTAAAAAACAAACTAATTGTTTGGAGTTAGATCTATATCTATATGTAGTGATACTAATTATTTTTTTAAATAAAAGAAAGAATTATCGACCCATCGACGACATGTTATATAGAAAGGTATATATATCACTCCGGCAGACTGGAAATCCACACCGCCTCCACCTCGGTAGTTACTTTGTTAATATCCGTTAACATTTCTACATGCATTACTAAAGCGATGATTTCTCGACATGCTCGTGCATTCAAATGATCATGTCACTGCACCGAATTTGGGAATATTTGCTGTGAAAGTCGGAAATACATAAGGCGAGTTTTCCGCCATAAAAGTCTGCGCACTACTTTGGCAGGCGACTTACTTCCCTTCAAGTGCCTGTGCTAAAAGCATCCGCCACTGGCAATATGGCTGACCAAGACGTGCCTTGTTCCTGCAACTCAGGACACCATCTCTCTGTCGTCAGTTATTTATTAGTATTTAGGTAGTACAAGAAGTGAATGGTGAAACAAATTGTGATCAAGCAGTATGGTCAGTACACGCTTAATTAGAGCACGTTGATTCTATTGGAATGAAGGGTGCTTAAATTCCAAAAACAGTGGCATGCATGTGCATACTATAGCATACTGTGTAAACCAAATGACAACTGTAGTTCAGTAAAATTCAATTATATTTTAATAGATTCATGTAAAATGATGCATTACAAAACTGTCACTCATCATGTGTTCGATGATTATGGGCTAGCAAACATATTAGAAACTTGTTTTTATTTTTAGTTGAATTATTAATAGAAAGCATTCTCCACGACCAGTTACTACAAGAATATATAGCAAGTATACAGGCTAGCAGTAAAGGCACTATATATCGCCAATGTATTGTTCATATAATACTACAATAACTGACTAAACAGATTGGTTAATGAAGTGTACATTATAGGTAGATTAAAGCTTAGCTTATTCAAGTTATAAACGATAATGATGCATAGTTTTCTCTAACAGTAATCATTGTCTATTCAAGTCATGAATGACCATTGTTACTCGTCATTACATGTACATGCCGTACACGATAAATAGAGAATCTCACCCAAGTGTCTTGGAATTAAGAAATGACCGTCATTTTTATTGTTGTCCACTGAAGTATGAACGATTTGAAAGTGCTGGTTAAACTCGTGTGAACGTCGGAGCTTGCTACGACGGTCTCAACAGAGTGACCAGCACTTTCAAATCGTTCATACTTCAGTGAACAACCATAAAATGACGGTCATTCCTTATAATTTTTTTAATGTTTTTAATGGCAGTGATGATTTCATAAACTGTGGCGCATGAATACAATCGTTTTTATGTAGATCATTATCTTGATAAATATGATCGGGAAGGAACAGTTATTAAAACAACATGAAGGTAGGCTTTCTTTACAGGTACTAGCCATGTTCTGAATCTTAAAATGCATATTTCCTAGCTGTTTATCAATGGACCCTGTTTACGATAACCCGATCTTTAAGCTGTTAGACATGATATTATTGTTAGAATATGATACTAGCTGCGACTGGAATCATGCAGTTATAACGTTAGATTCAGTTAGTTGTTAGATGACGTACACGTACACAAAATATGGCAATGGAATAGATTTGGTCATGAAAACCTGCATCTAGAAAGGAAATAAGCGTAAAATAAAATGATGCACTGTTGTAACTGATTCCACTGTGACGTCACTTGGCTTTGTAGTCGAGACAGCCATGACGTAAAAGAACAATGCTGACATTCCAATGAAAGTAGTTTCGGCAAAAGTATACACGGAAGTTGAAACTTTTTGTGAAGTTTACACGAGTATGAACGCAACAATTTGTCGTGTAAACTTTTGTCACGTGACCATGTTTTAGCCAATCTGCAGTAAACGTCATAGTAAGAAATTATATACATCAACGAATGACAACGAATGACAATCTCATTAAAATCAGATTCGAACTATCGCTCAGATATTTGGACTCTCCAAATATTTAATGAGTGAAATTCTAGATCTGATCTTAATTAGATTGTGGATGTCAAGAACCCAGGGAATAACTAGTCGAACTGGTAATACAGAAATATTTCTATTTCCAGGTGTATATACGACAGTGACCACTAGTATTACTACTACCTCGCCTCCAATGACAGCTAGCACGGTTTGCAAGGACATGGGTTCTTTTGACTGCAGCTATCTGGACTCTCTGACACAGTTGTGCACCAAGGATCTCATTTCTGCCAACACTTATTGTCCAAAATATTGTAAACTTTGCAACAAACACGATAATATAATTGGACGATAGTTTCCTCAGCCTTGAGTCAGCATACCTCTCTCTGTAGTCTGGGCAGTTCAACAATGAACAGATTCAGATATGCCAATATGTTCATAGACAAGAAAACATGATATCTGATCATAAATGTATTTCTTTTAGCTGACAACATAACCAGCTGTGTACAGTCAATACAGTGTCATTTTAATCACACACACACACGCACGTACAGTTAATACATAATACCATGGAGACAGATGATGCTAACAGTTCATCAAAAAATGCCTTCTAAGAAAATGGACTAAAATATGAGATCATTACCTATGTGAACAATTTGAGATGTAGTGCTTCTTCAAAATGACTATCAACAGTGAATTGAATGAAATACTTCGGAAGCCTATATGGTCATACTACTTTTGGCAACCATAGGATACTTATTACTTTTTTACATAATATGTAATCATAACATTTATTTTGAACTTTTCTAATAAGGATAATACAAGCAGTAAGGTTGAGGTTGTAGTCTTACGCATACATGCAAAGATCTGAATTGTAAAAAAAAAAAAAATACATAAAAATAAATGTGGAGATGTTTTTCTGAAATTAATATCAACAAAGATTTCAGACAATTGGAAATATGCTATTTGTTGAATTCCAGAAATCACCAATGGCTTTAATAATGAACATAACCCATTGCAATTGATTAACGAAATATCATCTGCCAAAATGGCATTACAACCATAAGAAAGATGACATATAATATATTACAACCATGTGAACATGACTTAAGTATGCAAAATAATTTTAAAATCCTTTAACACAAATTCTGGACTGTTTGCATTATCCTCATTGCTGGCGATTCATATTAAAGAATCCCATTCTGAGTGAACAATGACAGTAAACACAGACGTGGCTGGACTAGTTCTACTTCCACGGAATATACAAAGCACCACGGTTGAAAATATTATACAAAATTTTATCTTACAAGATGCAGGATCCCTTAATTGATTGAAAGTGTTTTTCATTGTAGCAGGAATATTTCACCCATACACATCCCTTTTTTTCCCCCTTTTTTTTTTCAATTGGGGTTTAGTCGCTTTCAAGATTATTTCACTTATATGACTTGTCAGTTTAGGGCAAGAAGAAACCTGCAACATCCATAGCGCTGAATGTTGCAGAAAACCTGCGAGCACCGGCTGGTACTAACAAGACAAAGGATGATAACTACATTGCCACTCTACAGACATAGCATCCTATCAATATCGCGTCAGAAAGGTAACTTTCGCAAACATTGATGCCGGGCTCCTGGGGCGGAATTTGAACCTGGAACCGTGGCTCCGAAGTCCAACTGTTCCCCACACATCCTCAAAATCAGCTAAGGCATCATCGATGTCTATGTTAATCTACATTTCTGACAAATTATAACAACTGCAGCAGAATAAACAACTTTAAGACGTACAGATGTACAGGTTTGCATTAGCTCTTTTCCATAGCATTTCAATGATTTTATGCTGGTGGGGCAAAAACCTGCAGCAACTATGTGTAATTGTCAGAGCCAAAGCTGGTTAAATTTACCAAGGGAGATAATTATACGAGTCATCTACTGCACCATCCCTGCACTATCCTGCTTCTATTTTTATCAAAATATCAAAATCAGTTACTTAAATGAAGTCCATTTGTTCAGTGCCAAACACATTAGAAAGAGTAATGACAAACACAGAAATAGCGACAGCAATGACAATACAATTACACACACAAGTTGCAGTATATGAATTAGTAAATGAATGAATGAATGGGTTGTTATGATTACTGTACATTGTATTCACAAGATGACAACTGAACATTTGTGGGTATACACCATGAAAGACATCTCTTTTATACAGAGTAACAACAATCTTGCTCCATTCCACTTTTGTGATTTCAAAATACAGTTGCATAAATATTGTTAAAATAATAAAGAGTTTCACTCTAACTTGAACTCAACTGACAATGTACAGTGCTCCATCAAATTCTACAACTAGTGTAATCTCCAAATGATTATCACAAACTGGTCTATGGATTGTTAAACTGAGAAAGTTTAATATTGTAAGTATGATTAATGCTTTTCTTTAGTTTAGAAATGCAGGCCTCAAAGTTAAAAAAATTTCCAAGGAGCCATTTGGCTCCTGAAGAACCAGAAACACTTAAAATAAGTGAAATACTGGTCGCCAAATGCAAAATTAGGTCGCCATGGTTCCCAAATTAGTCGCTAAATTGAGCTATGAAATGTTCCTGTGGATATTGATTGTCATTATTAACATAAAGCCATTGGTATTAAGTTGTTGATATAACTATTATTACACATCATGATTGCACATCATGATAAAAAGAAATCAACATGTCATGGTCCGGGGCAACGTGTCATGGTCCGGGGCAACATGTCAATATTACAGAATTCTTCTTATCAGCTGAAAATTGAACTTGTTACTTACCAACAATACCAGTATGCTAATTAATTTTATTGACCACATAATACTCAGAATTTCATTTAAGCTTATAGTGAGTAGGCCTGCAATGATACATTTTCTTACGATACAATACGATATGCACTACGATTCAAAGGTCACGATATGATGCACGATACGATACCTCAATAATGTGTTTGATCAGAAAAACAAAAAGATACTTTGAGCGATAAATATTGCCACACCAATGATTTTGCAAAGGTGGGCCAGGGGCGATAATTACTCGGTATTACTTTATTCAGCGACGTGCTGTTTTGATCGGATCTGCCATTATCTATCGGAAGTTATGGAACAGTAGGTGGACAGCTGATGGAACAGCCTGGATATTTCAGTGGGAAAAAAAAGAGTTATCATCGCAAAAACAAAGATTATGTAGTTGCTATATGCAAATACATAATGTCTATGCTAACCTTAACCCTCACCCTAACCCTGAGTAACGAAAATTGGTTAAATAGAGGGGTGCTGTGATCTCCACCGTTGCAAGCGATGTCTTTAGCAGATATCTTCACAGAAGCGGCATAACAAATTATCATTGATTGGTCTGGATGCAAGTTCTAAACCAATCAGAAGGCATCTCACAGATATTACATGTACTTGAAATTGATGAAGATATAAAAGTTGAACTGTATTTATAACGAATTGACAACTCAAAACAATATTTGTTTTATAAATTTAAATAACGGTCGGTTGATAGTATTTCATCAGACAGATAGATATATCAATAGTATACAGTAGTGTGGTTTGGTTTGAATATAGTTAAATGCTCTACTAATAAGTATCAGCGAACGTATGCATGTTCAGTGGATTCCTAGTTTACCCATGGTCTCAGCTATTCATTTGTTTACTGGCTAGTGTTTACATGAGACATCCACATGCGTTATCCAACAGGTCAAGTACTGCATGTTTAGGAACACAATATCTATATTCTGTACGGATTTCACTGCAATGAAGTACATGTATGTTTCAACATATCAGAATCTATTTCACACATGTATTCCATCATCATTAATCAGGAAATTAAATAGATCTGTATCGTTGTGTATCTATACGTAGCCTTGCGATACGATACGCGAATGTGCATCGCAGTACACCGGTGAATCATTGCACCCCTAATAGTGAGTGAATAAAGTTTGGAATCGTCATGTCCAAATTTAATTCATGGTCCAGAGTGTTACTGCCAAGTTTTCAGAATTTAAATCAGGAAAAACTTACAGTACTATGTTAATGTCAATTATGTCTACAAACAACAAAGACAGCAATCAACAAACACCACATGATCATATAAACTCTACTGGTCTCAAGACCAGTTGAATTAATAAATAACAATTAAAAACAATAAATGAAATCATGTTGATTACAGCACTAAAAATAAACCCTAGGGTGCATTAGACATGATCTGTTCCCACATTTCTCACTCAGTCATCAGTTAGTACATAATTATAGTTACAAAACCTCCAGTACATCAACTACCATTTACTCATGAGGATACCTTGAAAAGTTGGCCCCAATAATATCCAACCTACCATAACAGTACTGAACAAAGATATTACAATCACCCAGCATTTAGTTCCCGGTCATCCTAATTAATGTGGAAAATAATTATATTGCAAACGTCTATTAGGGAATGCTTAAAAAATATTTCATTTCCTAAAGAAAGTAGTTAGGTTTATATATCTACAACACTGACATATTCATATAGCAGGTACATAGATGTACAGACATAAAAAGCACAAAGTAATGCAGAATACAAGTTCTCATGACATGATTTTTACTCAAACATAATTTCCATATTGAGACCCTAATACTCAAAGATTAAAATAGTCACAGGACATTATGTATATGCTTGCATGTAGTCTTGAAAATGCTACACGGTTATTATTCAATAT
>JAUTBT010000904.1:0-29257 GCA_032361225.1 Lepetodrilus schrolli | reverse complement strand
CCTTGTAGCGCTTAGAGCATGCACTAGTGGGTGGATTTAGCGCTTTACAAATATCCATATTATTATTATTATTATAATTTGAATGAGCATGTACATCTGTTCTACAGTGACACAGCTCTGGTTTGTGGGTTTTACCACAGCAGAGCGAGTGGTGCCAAACACCCCACCAATTTTCACTAAGGTACTGCGGATAATAGCTCCATCTGTTCTGTGCCCACTTTTCAAATATCTAATGAATGGTTATTTGTATTCCTTACTCAGGCAATGTTGATTGTTCACAATAGTGTGTGTTTTTGCCATATATTAACTGTTTGTTGCTAGAAGGTTTAAACTAGGTATTCAGAAAATCACTTGCTTGAATATATCAGTAAATGAGCTTTGCTTTCTTATTTGTTGCTATCTTGAATGGTTTCCATAGTTCCTGTTTTTTTCTTCTTCTTGTATTTAAAAGACATTTTTACACCAAGAATAGGAAACTGATGTTTGCCAGAACCATGTCTGATAAAACCAGAACCACATCCACCAATAGAACATGGATATTTTACAAATATGTCATTTATCATGTGTGTGTTATTTTGATATTTTATTATTTCATAACTTACTCATTGCATAATTGCACACTATCTACTTATTGTGTGATGTAACACCAGCTATCTTGCCTGGTGTGTGATGTAACAGAAGATATGTTAACCAATAAAATACAATACAGTGGCAATGGTATTGATTGTGTGGTTGCACAGAACCTATACATGCTGTCATTCTACCCAGTGTGGGATCTCAAATTGTCAACAAGAATCAAATTATATAAACTTACTGTACTAATATATGTGTGTCCATAACTAACATTGATGTTTGAATGACCCTGCATTGATTGACATAAATCCAGATATTCTCATCTTCATGTCTCCATATACTACATAGTCCTTGTTTTTACTGACTGGTATCTGTAAGATGTAAACAATACCACATGTACCAACTGGACATCATTTGATCCTCATTTGTTTTCCCTTTATTACAAACTACACAGCAGCTGGTAGTGTGCAGTATCTGTATTGCTGTCAATAAGACAAGCCATTACAATGACACTAACAATCCAGTTGTGTATGTTGTGTTCACATTGGAATATCTTTGTAATGCTATTCTTTAGTTGCAACATCAATATATATTTTTGTATTCGAATTATAAATAAACTGACTTTACACACACAAATTGTCTTCTCATCAAGTTGTTTATTTCATGTGACATCTTTTAACACAACAAACTGGTCATATACCTTTAGACAATGCGTTGTTCATTCATATTTTATAAAATGGTTATACAATCAAGACACCTTTCTAATTTAATATTTGCTGTTATCATATTTATATTTGGAATGAGGAAGCCAGTATGAGTTGGAGTGTATCCAGGTTCACAAGAATGCCACAAAGTTGCTGTCATCTGACAGTGAGATTGAGTTCTCTAAGACACAATTTCATTATAGTTCAACATAGTAATAAGCATAAGTTAAATAAACTACCATAATCTCACAGTAGCCCTAATAGCCATGAGCAGTTCACTTGACATCATCACAGGAATAGAAACACATCACAATGTGTAGCCTTGATTTGTGCCAGGCATATAGAGATCTATATAAACTTTCTAAGATTACAAAATACAATATTTTATTGCACTCCATTATGTTACTTGGTATTTATTAGTATTCTCCCCGCCCCCGGAATAAACAAATTCTTTGATGTTTCTCCCATTTATTATTATTGTTATTATTACTCACACAACCCGTTATGTGATTATTATTGTGTTTGTATATACATATCAATTTTATTAGAAGGATTTTATGTAAAGAAAATATATGATAGTTGAACAGCATTATCTCCCCTTGACCTCATTTCCGGCATCATGTCTGTAAGTTCGATCTCCGTTTTTATCGCGTTGTTTTACCCATAAGTAATTAGTAAAACTGGGCAGCTTTTCTCATACAAATCACTTGTATGATTATGTTAACATAGATTAACGCACAAATTGACGTTCATTACTTTTTTTCAGACGGCTATCAATCAATGTTGAAGAGATGTGATGATATTGTCATTCGATTCAGTTTTCGCGCATTGTTTAGATACAGCAAATAACCCGAGTTTTCACGTATTGAGGATATCATATAAGTACTCAGTATGGGATTCAAACAACACCAGACCCGACCGTAGCTGAACAATTATGTGGCCCACATGGAGCGGATCTTGTAGATAGAATGTATGCGAAGAAATATCCTTTGTATCTGTATATTATGGTCAAACATAAGGTATCGATTTAACTGTAGTTCTGTAGCGAAAAAGTACACTGTTTACTATTTTGGTATCTATAAGGTGCCATATAGATAGCAAAATAGTAAACGGGGCAATTTCTAGCTACAGAACTGCAGCAAGTATCGATTCACGTGGTTCGTAGCATTATTTCACTCTATCATCATGATCATGGCTTCTGGAAGCCTTGTCTGGTACTGATGAACCAAGGATTATACTCAATTGTAAATAATATCCAGCGATAGTAAGCACATTGCGCTGCTTAGCTCGTTTTAAGATGGCCAAAAAATTTAATTTCATCAGTATTCCGATTGCCGTCAATATTCATCCTTGCACTGGCGGATATTTTTTTATCTCGAGGTTCCGTCAAGATGTCAAATAAAACATGTATGGTGGCCTATAAAGAATTAAAACAAATTTTAAATAGAAATCCATATAGATATTGTTTGTCTGAAAACATTAAACAAAAATTTAACACATAGTCACCACCCATTGATGTAATTTGCATTTGACCTCTGAACTCGCACGCGATCTCATATTATAACGCAAAATGCTATTGCCTCGAAAACACATGAGCCTCAAATCAGCTGATGGCCGGATATTAATCATTTGCGAATATTTTTGCTTTCACTGTACGTACAGCGATGTGCCAAGCTTGGACAGCTTCAAACTTTCATGTGATGTCATTTCTCATGTAACTGCAGCACATTCTCCTATTGATTTTAGGAATATTACACTCAGAGGTGGCCTATTTTATTCGATGATGTTCCGTAAACAGTAGGCCATGTTTATGGCCAGGTAGTGTCATTGCATGTGTGTACATTAGTGTAGCAATGACACTACCCGACCATAAACATGGCATTTATGAAGGGTTGTTAAGATAGAGCCATTAAATAATGAAATAATTCAGATTCTCATTTTTAAAGTTGCCAGAAATATTCCCTACTCAGACTATTGTTGTTTGATTCCATGGATGATGTATCCGCCAACCCGATTTTTTCCAGTTTGGAAAACTCCGCCAACAGTGCACTAGGTTTTTAGAAAATTATAATAATAAATGGTGAAGGAACAATTGTATAAATCATCATTTGACATGAACAAAGACCAGCAGGAAATGGTTTTGAAGCCAGTTTGATTGCTTACTGATAAATATGTAGAATACAAGTATAATTTATACCAATTACTGCTATTTACAAGCAGTACTTTGAAAATAAGTGTGCATTCAAATCTAAACATATTTATATGCACTGGTGTTTATAAAAATTGTTGACATTTATATCTTATTTTCTGTCAATCGACAATTATTATTTTTATATTGGACCCGACAGACTGTCCAAAATATTAAATTATGTTTATTTATATGTTTGACTGCCCTCACCAAAATTATAACAGAAAAATCCGTAATCCAGGGTATCGATTAACTTTGGCTTCATTGATCAATCTCCAGTTTACCAGTACCATAACCATGTTAAATAAATTTGAAGAGAATGGTATTAACTCTTGAATTGTTGTCGTCACGTATGGGTGAAAGATTCCCACTGTGACGTAAAACAATAAATCACTCACTCACTTTAATTGTTGTCGTCACGTATGGGTGAAAGATTCCCACTGTGATGTAAAACAATAAATCACTCACTCACTTGAATTGTTGAAACAACAAGAATTGTTCACTGTGTTCATCATGTTCACAAAATTATATTTTCACAAATATGTAAATATTTTTACCTTCACATACACATATACATGTCACTTGTAATCATTACACTTATTTAATACGACGACATTACTGTTATGGGTTACATCACTTGACTTGACTTAGGGACTTTGTTCAGCATTTCACTGCAAGTGAGGTAGCCTGTAGTTATGTCTCGGGGTGTCATTTGGTAACCCATTTTCAAGTCTAATGTGAACCCTGGATCACCACACACATTAGTACATCATATGATCAATCTATGTCATCTGAACCACTTCAGATATGTGTTTTAGCAATTGCAACTGGCAGTCTATTATTGAATTGTGTTGTCTTCCTTTCAGTCAAATCCAGTGGGGCCTCCTCCCAACCCAATGATGAGGCCACCATATGGGGTAAGTAAAATATATATGCATGCATACAACTGCTTGCATCATTTCTAGAGAAAACATATCATGTCTAGGAAATGGTGCATGCTACATGTAGTATAGGGCCCATTATAACATGTATAATCAAATGAGTCGCCAACTGGGCAACACTGAACATGGATTGGATATGCAGACATTACATGGTAGACATGGTAAAGGGATTGTAGACAACTTAGTATAAGCCAGTACAATCTGTACACTGTTTGTTCCAGATGCCCCCAGGGTCCGCTCCCCCTCCAGGCTACATCCCACCCCCCATGGGTGGCCACGGCGACATGAACCAGCCCCCACCTGGGATGCCAGGTATGTATAGTTTGTAGTTTGTGTGCTCTCAATGTCAATATTTGTCATAATGGTTAGTGAGTACCATGATGTTTAGAATAGTCTGTAACCATGAAAACTGCATTTTTCTTCATTTCATCAAAATTAGGACTCATTATGTTATTGGTTCAGGTATGTTAGTCCAAATGTTCAAATAATCCTCCAGATAGAGATCAGGGCGAGATATTCCTGGGATTACCAACCTCATTGCGGGTGCCCTATCTCAACTGGACACTCCGAGCTGCACGGAATGGCAGCTTCACCCAGAATGCTTCAGACCGATCTGCAACAAACTATGGATGCTAAACTTAGACCTGTTTTGTGATATGGTTCAACAATCAAATTCCGGTATGCATCTCGCCGATCCCAGACCCAGTGGCCTTGGATATAGACGCTCTTTCCATAAGCTGGCGAGGTTGCAACAATTACGCTTTCCCTGACAATTTTTCTTCAGAGAGTGTTCTGGAAGATCATGGAAGAGATGTGCAGGGTGATTTTGATAGCTCCATGGTGGCCAAGTCGCCAATGGTTCACGGACCTAATCAGTTCAGCACATCCGAATCCTCTTCGTCTTCCGCCCTGGAAGAATCTGTCGATTCACCCCCAAACCCAGAGATGTTCCAGCTTCACGCGTGGACACTGTCACCAAGAGTCTGAAGGGGCGGAGATACTCCACAAGATCGACACAGGCCATGTTGAATGTTCATAGGCCTTCTACCAAGAATGTCTACGAAGGTCTATCAGGACCTGGTGTGCCTAGGAGAAGATGAATCCTGAGACTATTCCCATAACGAGGATTGCGGACTTCCTCATCTATCTGTGTGACGTCCAGAATTGAAGGCAGCGTCGATAGATGGCTGCCTCTCAGTGACTGCCACGGTCAGGAATGTTGTGACGAATACGTTGGCAGTGATTTCAGAACTTTCGGGCATCGTCAAGAGGACAAGACAAAAGGTTTCCGACCTCCTCAATCGGACCTAGGCCTGGTGTTACAGAGTCTCACAAAGGCACCAAGCGAGCTTCTGGAAGAAGCCCCAATAAATGCACTGACCAGGAAGACAATTTTTCTGCTCTCATTCGCCATGGCGGCTAGAGAAAAGAGGAAGATCTAGAGGCTACGGGAAGTGTTGTGCGCGCATGCGTAGGTTGGGGGACTATGGGTAGAAGACAGCTAGAAGTTAAATTTAAATCTGAATCTGGGAATTCCCCTGTCAAGATTTTCTGACCAGAGAAGTAATGCATCTTGAGATGACTGGCTAAGTTTACAAAAAGAAATAAAGGAGATTTTGAATATCTCCTCTTTTCATGAGTATACTTAGCCAGTCATGGAAGATCCACCCTTCGTACCCCTCTCAGCAGCATGCATAGATGGCACAGGGGAGAGGAACAGTTAGAGGCCACGTGAAGCTAGAAGTTAAATTTAAATTTGAATCTGCGGATTCCGATCAGAGATAATATGGTAATGGATCTTAAGATGACTGGCTAAGTGTACTCACGAAAAAAGAGGAAATATTCAAAATGGCCTTTATTTTGTTCATCCACTGTCTACTGGTCTATATTGTCACATGCCAGTGATCACATTAATTTTTTTTAAAAACTTTATTCTCCAGGCTACAGTGCGCCACCCAATCTGCCACCCCCAGGATTTCCCCCAGGGTTACCCCCTCCCATGGGAATGCCCCCACCAATGTTTGGAGGTAAGTTATCCATAATCATTGGTATTGCCTAGGTAGCACAAACTGGATATATTCTAAATCCAATGTAATATAGTAATTGTAGAAATCCAGTGCAATCTAGTAATTATAGAAATTCAATGTAATATAGTAATTGTAGAAATCCACTATGGTGTCTTCTTTATGGTTTGTGTCAGTATTTTTATAGTTTTACTTAAAGTATAGACCAGAACAATAGATTCTGGTAATCGTGTATGTTTGTGTCCACAGGAGCTAATGCCACTTTGTCTACAATTATTTCAGCACCATCCACGACGGGCGATTCTTCAGACAAGGTGTGTACCATACATAATCTTTTAATAGGGACCAAATTTGGAACAGATCTATGCGCAAGAATTCCTTATTGGCAATGGTACTAAAAGCTTGAAATGTATCAAGTTTTGTACCAATTTGAGAATCGTAGCTATATTCGTCCAACAACATTTGATCATACTGACACGTATAGTAAAACGTCTCTTCTCGTAGACATCAAGATGTATTAGACATCAGAAGCTATTCTGTTGTAAACACCTATTGTCTTGATGCTTTCGCCCGGTGAACCAATGTCTAACTTTGTGCTGGCAGTGTGTGTGGAGTGAACACAAGGCTCCCGACGGCCGCACGTACTACTACAACAACGCCACCAAGCAATCCAGCTGGGAGAAACCCGACGACTTGAAATCTGACCAGGAGGTGAGTGACAAGAGTACATCAGCTGCACATCATCCACATGTTGTAGGCTTTACTTCCACAGTTCGGACCAGTTCCCAGCAGTGTGACTTGCTCCAGACGAACTTGATAGAATCCTTGGAACAGTTTGTTGTACATCAGACTGTTATACTATAGTAGTGCATCGGAATGTTGTAACATTTCCCACAATAGATTTTTCTGACTTGGAATTAAAAATGCTAGTCAATGATCACTACTTTCAGACATGGCTAGAAATATTTGGGGATTTGTAAACAAGACATTGAACTGAGCATATTTGTACTAAAAAAAGTTTCATAATCTCCTGGTGTGCGTTATATTCCAGTAACTGTTACCTATGTGTTGTATTCCAGCGGCTACTGTCACAGTGTCCGTGGAAGGAGTACAAGTCTGACAATGGCAAGGTGTACTACCACAACTCCCACACCAAGGAGAGCAAGTGGACCAAACCCAAGGAGCTGGAGGAACTAGAAAGTTAGTGTTGTCTGCTGAACTTTCTCAGTGTTAACTAGCAGGACATGTCTGTTGTCTGCTGAACTTTTTTAGTGTTAACTAGCAGGATATGTCTGTTGTCTGCTGAACTTTCACAGTGTTAACTAGCAGAAGATGTCTGTTGTCTGATGAACTTTCACAGTGTTAACTAGCAGGATATGTCAATTGTCTGATGAACCTTCTCAGTGTTAACTAGCAGAATATGTCTGTTGTCTGATGAACTTTCACAGTGTTAACTAGCAGAAGATGTCTGTTATCTGATGAACTTTCACAGTGTTAACTAGCAGAATAGTCCAGGGGCCTGTTCCACAGAATAATTGTAACATTACACGAGTCATAACTCCTATACGTTACCATGGAGCTGCTATGGAGTTACGACTCTTGTAGGGCTACAATTGTTTGGTTACCAGATGATTTCTCGTACACCCTGACACTGATGGTCGAAGGGTGTGAAAGAAATTTCAGCTTGTAAATCATGCTGGCAAGGAATTTATAAAAAAACGTGATAGATCTACATACTTTTTAGAAAGTGAACTTGTGAATATTCATGCAGAATGTCTTTCTAACGTATGAGTTGAGTGCGGCCACCATGACGTGACAGTGATCTATGAGGTCACAACTATGGCAAAATCGGTGTGTACGACTTTTTCCAGGACACCTCTCAACCAATCAAATCGCTTGAATCGTTGAATGTTTTGGATAATGACCAGTGCTACTGGTGTTGCCAGTGCTACTGGTGTTGCAGGCTTCCTGATGCCATAAACTGAATAAATATACACCAGCTGCTCCAAGTCCCAAATCTACATGTAATGGATGTTTAGTATGATAATTTCCTTTTGGCAACATTGTTTATTTATTTTGCAGAGAAACTGGCAGAAAAGATCCTGTAAGTACCTTTATAATCTTTTAAATGGTCGATTATATTTTTTGTTGATATTTAAATTATGTGGAAACATATACTACTCCAAACAAGTTAAGGATCAGTAGTTTATTGTACTGTAAATTTAATATTACAGTATACAATTGTTGTGTAAAGTGTATTTATATTACAATACGTATTGGTATGCGTGGATCAAGAACAAAATTGTTTAAAAGATGGTGCAGTATATGATAGAACTCGTTGATAATGAACAAGTTGAAAAACAAGTCACAGAAGTGGCAACAGTCACCAGTAGCAGTTCGAAGATTGTCTCTTAATCTTCTTGCCGTGGCAGTATGTTGTCGTAGGGCCATATTGTTCATTTGTTGCCCAATGACACTTTGTCTAACAGTAAGTCTTTGTGCGACATTTCTTTGCGAATGTCCATCTTGGAGCCAGGCAAGAGCCCTGCCCCTATCTTCTAATGTCATATTCCTGCGAGACATACCGATTTTTAACTCGTACCAAGCTAACGTGTTAACATTCTGTCGAGTGAAAACTATGCACGTGCAGCAACATCTGCTCATGTGTTTCCTGTTCAGTAAAATTAAGCGTATACACAAAGAAAATAGCTTCATGTATTTGATACAAGTACGGTAATTTTTCGTTATTTTATTAATTTTTGCAAGACCATTGGTGCCCAAAATATTGGCATTGAGTAGTGTTTGCGGCATTGGTTTTTAGTCACAAACATAGTGGTCTATACCTTAACAGTGAAATGCTCTCGCATTAATTACAATGGTATTATTGTAAAATACACTTGCACATACAAGATATGTACTGACCCTTAACTTGTTTGGAGTAGGATATTTTACTTTCCTTCTCAGCACCATAGTTCATTAGTATGAATAACATGTCATGTTACGCTTGCTGCAGGAAGGACAGTCAGTCAGTATCAGCCGTGGTGGCTCAGCGACCACCTGTGTTGCAGCAGCCGTCTGCTCCATCCTCCGCCATCCAGCAGGCCATGCAAGCCACACTGGCATCCATAGAGCTGCCCCCAGCTGGAATCCCCCCCACTGCCCCACCGTCCCGAGACGGCAAGGACGAGTCCAGTAGTGGGTCAGTATCTACACCTGTGTGTCTAGTGGTGTACTTGTGTTATCACACCACATAATATTTCTGGCAATGTCTGAAAGTAGAGACCAATGACTAGCATTTTGGAAACTAATTAAATTTTAATATCCTCAATTATATTTTGGGATTCCATTTTATTTTATTTACTAGACTTGCAATGATGTAATAAATAATATTTACATAGAAATGTCTTTGTACTGCCGTATATGTTTTGTAATTAACTTTAGGCCTAAATATAGTGATGGAATTTCAAATTTTCTTACAGAGTTATGGCCCTTCCATTGTAAGTTGACAGTCTGATCCACTTGTATAATTTTTAATTGTGAAGTCTGGTATGTGGTGATAATTCTGACAACTAACCTTTGGGATATTTAAATCTGGTATGTGGTGATGATTCTGACAACTAACCTTTGGGATATTTAAATCTGGTATGTGGTGATAATTCTGATAATTAACCTTTGATTTTAATGTCTAGTATTTGTTGATAGTTCTGACACTTGACATTTGAAATTTAAGTTTAGTTTGTCTTTGATTTTACAATCTAAATATTTGTTGGTAATTCTGACAACTGATCTTTTTACATTTAAGTATGTATGTGATGATAAATCTGACAACTAATATTGTGTTGATCATTCTGACAATTGTTTTTATTATTTTTTTACATTTAAGTCTGGTATGTGATGATAATTATGACAACTGACCTTTGACATTGTATTAATGTCTGGTTTGTATTGCTAGGTCTGAAAATGATGAGACTAAGCAGCCCAAGAAGGAGGTACCCCTGGTATTCAGGAACAAGAAGGAGGCTGTAGAAGCATTTAAAGCACTACTCAAAGAAAAGGTTAAGACATTATTTACATTCTTTAGTTCTGATCCAGCGATCAATGTTGCTGCCTTTAAAAGTCATGTGACTGTATTCCGGGGCAGGTGGTAGCGCAGTGGCAGAATGTTGGACTGCAGAGCCAAAGGTTCCTGGTTCAAATCCCGCCCCGGGGGCCCGGCATCAATGTTTGCGAAAGTTACCTTTCTGACGCGAAATTGATAGGATGTGATGTCTGTAGAGTGGCAATGCAGTTATCATCCTTGGTCATGTCAGTACCAGCCAGTGCTCGCAGGTTTACTGCAACATTCAGTACTACGGATGTTGCAGGTTTCCTCCTGCCCTAAACTGACAAGTCGTGATATAACTGAAAGAATCTTGAAAGCGGCTCTAAACCCCAATTTAAAAAACAAACAAAAACAAACAATCAAAAAAACCTAGTATTCCACTACTATTCCACAGTTTGGGGTATTACTGCATGTGTTACTGCATGTGTTACTGCATGTGTTACTGTATGTGTTACTGTATGTGTTACTGTATGTGTTACTGTATGTGTTACTGTATGTGTTAGTGCATGTGTTAGTGCATGTGTTACTGCATGTGTTAGTGCATGTGCTGAGAATTTTCAAATTGGCTGCCACTGTCATTAAACGTAATTGTGTCTGTTTACCACATGTAACATAATTGTGTCTGTTTACCACATGTAACATTATTGCATCTGTTTACTCAATGCTACATAATTGTCTGTTTACTCAATGCTACATAATTGTCTGTTTACTCAATGTTACATAATTGTGTCTGTTTACCCAATATTACATACTTTTTTTTCTGCTTACTCATTGTGGCATGATGGGTGCTTTTTGTTTTGTTACTCAAGTTTTGTTGCACGTTGTATACTAATCTATTGCTGCCATCTTGAAGCTACACTGATTCTAACAAGTATCATATCATATCAGGAAGTGCCATCTAACTGCTCGTGGGAGCAGGCGATGAAACTCATCATCAATGACCCCAGATATGGGGCCCTCAAACACCTCAATGAGAAGAAACAAGCGTTCAACGAGTACAAAACACAGCGAGCTAAAGAAGAAAAGGTAAGATATTACAGCATAACAGCACCTCTGATTCGATATTAATGTATACATATCTTGCTATTTACATGTTAGAAACAAACCAAGTTTGGTAATCACAACGATAATCATATAAAGAAACAAAAATAAAAGTAGACTGTAAATTGTTGTTTCAGGATGAACAACGGTTGAGAGCGAAACAAGCCAAAGAAGATCTTGAACAGTTCTTGTGTAGTAATGAAAAGATGAACTCCACAATTAAATATTGGTATGTTAAAAAATAATGAATGATGTCATATGTATGACCATGCCTATGCTAGAATCACACCACCCTGTTTGTACATTATCACAGAAAGTGCAGTATTTGAATATCATACTAAAGCATCATTGTACCACAGGGTTCTATGAACATTTGTAGGGACATTTGAGTCAATCTTAAAGATAATCTGGATAAAGTCCAATTTCTAAAATTTTAAGGAAATATGCATATCTAAACCCCCCAACTGTTCAGCTTGTACATGGTTAGTTTAATGTGCACACTAATCTACTGCAGGAAAGCTGACAACATGTACGGTGACGAGGAGATTTGGAGAGCCGTCTTGGAGCGAGATCGCAGAGACTTGTTTGACGATGTTGTTCACCTTCTTGCTAAGAGGGAAAAAGTAAAGCTTTCCTTTATTCATTTTATCAGACCGTACATTAACAGTCACTTGACATATGTTGTGCTTTCTCCTTAAACTGTGTTTCACAAAGCAATAATAATATTATAGTCCCTCATGGTAATAGAAAGTGGAAAGCTAAACTTCATTATTATCATGTAGCAAGATGTCTTAATTGAAGTAGTCACAGAGAAATACTTATATATAGAAATCTCTTTTGTTCTGGTTTTTACCTTCATATGGGAAGTTTTACTCCTGATTTTAAGGCTCCTCCGTAGAATGTGGACCTAGTAACCTAGGAGCAATTAGCTTCATCTAGCTTTCCAATTATATGAGCTATAAGTACACATAGTAGGTAGTTGCTGATGTTGGTCACGTCACTGGAGTCGTCAACAGCTCACCAATGTTAAACCCTGGACCTGACCTTGACATTGCAGGAAGAGGCGAAGGCTCTGAAGAAGCGGAACACGAAGCTGTTCAACGAGATACTGGACAGCATGCCGAGCCTTACGTACTGCACCACGTGGTCCGAGGCCCAGGCCATGCTACTGGACAACACACGCTTTACCGACGACCCCGACCTCCAGAGTAGGTGTCTTCTTGGTCTCGCTTACCAGTTATTTCCCTTTTAATGCTCTGCTGAGAAGAAATCTCTTTTATTGTTTGCTCTGCTGAGAGTAAATCTGACAAGTTAATATTTCTGATTTTCCCATTAGTTTATACGCATGTAATTAAATGTTGAGTGAGCTACAGAAGGTGTCTATGTACTATTCCTACTGACGTGTACTGACTTGATCCACCTTCCTCCTCAGATATGGAGAAGGAAGATGCACTGGTGTGCTTCGAGGACCACATCCGAATGTTGGAGCAGGAGTATGATGACGACCGGGAGCGCGAGCGCCGACGTATGAAGAGGCAGCAGAGGAAGAACAGAGAGAGCTTTGTGGTGAGTGTCGTGGTTGTCTGTTGTGGTTGTCTGTAGTGGTTGTCTGTTTGGCTGTCTGTCGTGGCTGTGTCATGGTTGTCTGTCATGGTTGTCATGGTTGTCTGTCGTGGCTGTGTTGTGGCTGTCTGTCGTGGCTGTGTCATGGTTGTCTGTCATTGTTGTCTGTCGTGGTTGTCTGTCATTGTTGTCTGTCGTGGTTATCTGTCGTGTCAGTATTCTCATGTTCGCTGCAGTCTGCCAACTCATCAGCATGTATTCATAGACCATGAAGTATTACACATAGTTAAAGTAGCATTTCACAATTCAACAGCATGTATGTATACTGGATTGTTATTTTCCTTACTTGATGCGCATTGTTATTGTCTTAACATAGTGAGTGCATTATTGTTTTACATCACAGCGGGAATATTTCACCCATAAGTGACAAGGTCCTACATAGCACGTAGTTGTAGTAGGTTCAACAGTGCACAAATGTAGGTGTGAATGAAAACAATTTGCCAGTTGAGTAATAAATCCTGTGAAGTCTTTTTTCATGCAGTATTGGGTGACAGTGTTTTCTTGAATTGGGAGAAATCATTAGTCACCCCCTTATTCTGGCACCTCGCCCACAATGTTGATTAAACTAGACGGCCATGGAGAGAAAAAAAAATCAAATTACATTAACCGAGAAAGCATGCACTGCTGTAATTGCTCCAAGTTAGATTGATGGACAGCTGATAGTAGACTGGGGATGAGGTAATATTGTGACAGTGGTTCAGTTTCAACAATTACGATAAATTTAAAATTTAAGTGATGAAACATTGTCATATATGTAGTTAATGTGAGACATTGAAGTTGTTTGTTTTATTAAAAATGTTTATGGAGCATATACTCGTTTATTTCTGGAAATTACTTAAATTTTTTTTTTATAATATGGTCTTGCAAAATAAATAACATTCTAATCACCAATGTCAGCAAGACAATTGATTTTTTATTGCCATTGTATAATGTATTTTCTGGTGTTGACATGTGTTCTGTTGTTGATGGTGTAGTTCTGGTGTTGATGGTGTGGTTCTGGTGTTGATGCAGGTTCTCCTGGATGAGCTACACGAGCAGGCCAAGCTGAATTCTATGTCTCTGTGGATGGACCTGTACCCTAAGATCAGCCAGGACATTCGCTTCAACATGATGCTGGGCCAGCCCGGGTCCACTCCGCTTGACCTGTTCAAGTTCTATGTGGAGGACCTCAAGGCTCGCTTCCATGACGAGAAGAAGATTGTTAAAGAGATACTCCGGGTGAGTGGCCGTAATGATGTGTGTCACCTCGTGACGTCATCGGTGCTGAATTGTACGAATGAGTAACGGCCATTTGCTGTATGTGCACCTGACTTTAGCACTGGCTGTATGATGATTGGCTATGGAGATCTGGGAGTTGAGAAGGAAAGTCAGGGTATGCTCATCCATTGACTGGGGTAATATTACTAATAATGTAGCGCTTTAACCCTCTCCCTGTTGGATTAGGCACAGTCACTGCTCTTTTGGGCATCTCTGGTTGCCTTCAGCATGGATAGGATTAAGCATACTTTAGAGAATGGACCTGGTGAAGTATTAACATGTATTTATTATTATTTTATATGATAATCCCAGATTAATGAAGTTCGCTGTCTGTTGGCAGGACAAGGGATTTGTAGTAGAGGTCAGCACAAACTACGACGAGTTTGCCAACATCATCAGCAGTGACAAGCGAGCCATGAGTCTTGACACTGGCAACATCAAGCTGACCTACAACAGTGTGGGTAGTCTCTTTGTCTCACATACATACATAGCTAGATGTTTTACATCAGAATCTGACTGCAAGTCTCAATGATGCTAAATGTGTCGTTCATGTCAATTAGCCTTTACTGCTGGGCTGCACTGTGACCTATAATGTGTAATGAGTCTTGCTATGGGAACAGTTACATCAGTTTGCAGCAATTTTAGTGAATTAAATTACAGAGATTAGTTGACTGTCCACCACATCCACCACGTATCCACCACGTATCCACCACGTATCCACCACGTATCCATCACATATCCACCACGTATCCATCACATATCCACCACGTATCCATCACATATCCACCACGTATCCATCACATCCACTGATTATCACACAGTGTAAATTGGACCCAGATTTAAACCTTTGGATGTGACATGAGAAAGTGAGAAAAATCAATGACACCTTTTGTTGATGCCAAGGAGTAGAAGGTGTATAACGTTTGAATACTGAAACATATATGAAGTACTTAGTGTTTTATTTATTAAGGATATTTATTTCAACACATCCTTTATCTCTGATAAAACAAGTATTCATTAAATTTTGTCTGTTGACAGCTGATAGAGAAGGCAGAGGCTAGAGAGAAGGAGAGACTGAAAGATGAAGCTAGAAAGGTACACTTTACTCATTAATAGTAATAAGGATATTTGTACAGCACATTACCTCCTCACCACACATGGATGTGCCCATAATAATGAAGTACATTACACAAATGTGTTGTGACCCCAACCCCAGAGATGAATTTCAAATGACAAAAAAAATGAAATCTTAAATTATTGATTACATTTTTATTTAATGTGTATTCATTGATTGATATTTTAAGGGAAATTCAATGGATAAATACCATCATGTGTTGTAATTGTAATCCTTGATATTGACAGCTGAAGAAGATAGAAAACATATTCAAGAATCTTATAAAACAAATAAACCCTCCTGTCGATGCAGACACAAGATGGGAAGCAGTGAGTATTGTTTGACAACTAACCCTGACAAAACCTAAATGCCATAACCATCTCTGTGCTGGATTAATCAACATTGATCACTCACTGCTGTATCTGTCTTTCCATATGCCTAATGTTATGTCAATTATGGGATTTAAGAAGTGTCCGGTTTCCAGGCCCCCATTCCACAGAACAGTCATACCATTATGAGAGTTGTAACAACGTTTATGGTATGCAACTTACGACTCTTGTAGCACTACACTCGTTCTGTGGAATAGGGGCCAGAATTACATGACATCTTTGAGCAATGCAACTCATTAATGTATTTGCTAGAATTAACTCTGTTAGCATTGTTCACTATTCTACCAGGTGAGAGGTAAAATCGAACACGAGCCTGCCTTTGAAGCCATCACACTGGAATCTGAGCGTATGCGACTGTTCAGAGAATACCTTGTAGCTTACGATGAGACCTGTGGACATCACCACAACAAGAAGAAGAAGACAAAGAAGCACAAGACCAGGAGGTCACGGTCAAGGTCACACTCTGTAAGTAGTTTCCATATGCATGGGTCAAAGGTCACGGTTGCATGACATAATGTGTATCCTAGATATTTGGTAACCATGACCATTTCTAAAGATCCTTGAATTTAATGTTTTTGTTGGAGACCTCTTCTTGGAACTATCATTGTACATATTTGAGAATCTTTTGATTATTGACTATATCTGGTGACGTATGATTTCAGAGTGACTCAGAGGAGGAGGAGAAGAGACACAAGGAGAAGAAGAAGAAGAAGAAGGCTCGATCTAACTCCCGGTCTAACAGTCCTGGGTCAGCCTCTGACAGAGAGCGGGACCGTGACAGAGATAGAGACCGTGACAGAGAACGGGACAGAGACAGAGATAGGGACCGTGAGAGAGACAGAGAACGAGACAGAGACAGAGACCGAGACCGAGAACGAGAACGAGACCGAGAACGAGACAGAGGTAAATACATTACAGAGGGTATAGACAGGTATTAATAGATAATGCTGACTGGCTAGAAACAGAGATAGATGTCAATATTTCATAAGAATTTGCATTGGGCAGAAGGAGATTGAGATAGTATTTGTTAAGTTTGAAATATGCTTAAGATAAAATTATATGCAATTATAGATTTGCTGAGAAGACAACAACAGACACAACGTTAAATGTTGAAACTGGGAACATTCAGAAAGTAGCATCCTATTTCTACGATAACTGATATTCTCATGTATTTGTGTTGCAGATTACGACATGGAAAAGTCATCCAAAAAACACAAGAAGAAAAAGAAGAAAAAGTACATTTCCAGATCTGTAAGTGATATGTAGCCCTTCAAAATGTCTTCTTTGCAACTTTGATCATAGAGGCTACAATACTGGCTTTCTGGATGACTTGGCACCACCATTTGACCACATCTGTGTTAATTACTAGTGACTCTCTGCCACATGGCTCATTAGTGTTCTATCTCCAGACAGTCAGGCTATGTAAAAATGTTAACCATCATTATGAAAAAAATTATAGATTTCTGCTGAGATGAGTTTTACATTTTTCTTTCAGCCAAGCTATTCTAGTGATGATCATAAATCTCGAGATAAAGAGAGCAAGTCATCACGACGGAGAAAATCTCCTACCCCGTCGTCACGGAAACACGACAAGGTCTGTAATAGGAACTCAAACTTAGTGCACTTGTGCTTTGAATGTCATTTGTGGTCTGTCTTTGATCTTTATTTAATTTATTAATGACGGTATATGACGGAAAAGATTTGAGGTATGTCTTTGACATTTTTTACTTTTAAAAAGTCCTTTTCAGTAACATTTATGCAAGATGTTAATGCTACATGTAGTATATTAATTTACTAGAATTCACATTAAAAAGGCATTCATCGTAAAATGCAATAGTACTTAATTTGTGGTAATACAGCTCTCATTGTGCAAAACACCTAAAATATCCACAGTATTGAAACTGGTATTTATCCCTCATTTGCAAGTTCCCACAAAATGATTCAACTACTATTGTTGTGCCATGACATGGAAAATTAGTAGGAAGCCTGTGGTATATTGACTGCAAGAATTGTGTACAGACCTGCATGCATTAATGGTGGTGGTCCCAGCTGGGCTTTCGCTCGGGTTACTGTTGATGTCGTGATGTGTGCATGCTTTAATTCCCCAGTGGGCAACTCAGTTCCGTCCACTGCATTACCTTAATTACCCACCCCTGATGTCAATAGCCGTGCATGGGAATGGCAACATTGCTTGATTGGCATTTGTAAAGCATGACAGAATCCATGCACCGATACATTGTTCAAGTATGCAGAAGACTTGAACAAAATATTATTTGAAATAGGAATTAATTAATTCATCAAGATGTCTTATTAAAGTGAAAAATATGGCCTGACTGTGAATCCATAGTTTATGAATACCAATTAGTGTTGGCTGGTAATCAGTGATGTAGTAATTGATGTGGTAATTGTGGCTTTCTACAAGCACAAGTTGTTAGCAATATAATTAATGTCTATCTTTAATTGTAGCATTTTATTATTTTTAAATTTGAAGGATGTTCTCCATTTAAGTCCGATTCTTGGTTGTAGACTTTGCTTAGTACTACTGGTAAAGAGAGTAGCACAGAAGGTAGCATGTTGGACTACACATCCGAAAGTTTGAGTTTCAATCCTATCCAGATACTTGGTAATCTTCACCATGATGGAAGCCAGTTGTATTTGGTTGTATATAAGATTGGTATGCAATGTCAGTGTACAGTGATCTGTAGCAGCCATGGTTCATGGGTCTTACTGCTATTACTGCTATTACATAGTTGTTGTAGGTTTTCCTCCCTCCATATACACATCACCATATCACTGAAATACTATTGGTGTAATCACAAAGCACCCTCCATCTTTCTCATTTAGTTATATCTATTTTTTGTCTAGTGGCATTTTTGTTGTATTTTATTTTATTTGGTGTGCATATTCCATTTTCAGCGTTCATCCAAAAAGGTTCGTTATCCATTTATCGATTATTATTTTCACTTCTTAGCTATCTGTGCATGTCGTTATTTCTTTGAACATGTTGAACTGATGATCATTGATGTGGAATGGTGTTACCATGGTTACTATTTAATTGCAATGTGCGTGTCAGCAATGAGTGAGTGATTATGGAGTTTAACGTAGCTGCGGGAATTGTTCACTCATTTGCGATGCAGCAAACAAAATGCTTATGAAACTGGGTATAGCTCACCGGCCATTTTCATAAGTTGACTAGGGCAGGTGGTAGCGCAATGGTAGAACATTTGAACTTCGCGGGAGCCTGGTATCAATTTTCGCGAAAGTTACCTTTCTGACGCGATATTGATAGGATGCACTGTTTGTACACTGGCAATGCAGGTATCATCCTTGGTCTGTCAGTACCAGTCGGTGCTTGCAGCTTTACTGCAACATTCAGCACTACATATGTTGCGGCTTTCTTCCTGTTCTAAACTGACATGCCGTGGTAAAAGTTAAAGAATCGTGAAAGCAGCTTTCAGACCTCCCCCCCTCGCCCAAATAAATATGCTGGCCTTATTGTAGTCAGGATGCTAAGCTTTGTAATAAAAGAGTATCAGTGAGGCCTAGTAAGTGTGCTACAATCTTCTTTCTTTTCTTATTAATTATACGTCTCATTTCAAAAGCTCTTAATCTGATTACATTAAAGCATTGTCGACATACTCGTAACTCAAATGGAGACTTGAATATTATGTAATATCATTGATAAGCATACTAATGAAAATTTGTGGTTCCCAAGTTGATTGATGTTAATGTAATATAGTTAATACATGTAGTAGCACCATGCCACTGATACTAATGGCAGTCGTATTCCACACACGCCCACCACTACACAAACATTATTGATGAGGAACATGATTAATCTTTAAAAACCAACATCTATTGGTTTTGTTTTTGACATACTCACCTCAGAAGTAATTTGCATCTCATTCCAAAGCAAACCTCGTTCACTCCTTTGCCTGAAGTAATCATACAATGTAACACAGCCAGCCTTGCCAGCCGTACATTTAATACCTCTCTCAGTGCTAGTGACCACATGCCTCGGCAGAAGAAGTATGCGAAAGTTCTTTTACATTGATTCTTTTTAAAAAAATTTAAATTACATTTATTGTCTTGTGTAGATGAAAAATGTCCCCAGCTATGCTAGTCAACACTACAATAAATCAATACATTACATGTGATATAATCAAGATCTAGTACTTGAAAGTGGTGGAGGGATTTATCAAATAAGTTACTATCAGTTAATCTTTGTTATTTTGACTTTATTATTGTGTGTATATCAATATCAATTTTGTTAAATTGTTCTTGTTCAGTTTGTTTTGAAATTCGTTTCTCTATGTGTGTTGTTTTGTATTCCAGCGTGATGACTACGACAGTACTGAGAGTGAACTCAGCGAGGGTGAGCTGGAGAAGAGGCGGCGTCTGCTGCTACAACAGCTGGAGAGTGATCTGTAACATCTCATCTTGACTCGGAGGAAACCCACAGACCACAACTGACGACTCACAGACAACCATTGACAGATCACAGACAACCATTGACAGATCACAGACCATTGGCCACACGTCAATCTGACACAAATATATGGGCGACTGTGTCTCAAAACTAACTTATAACTGGGAGAAATGAAACTGTGGCATTTCATCTGAATAATGCCGCCCCCAGAGGATGGTTCTGACCACCCGGTACCAAGGCTGTAGTGGCCAACCATCATGTGGAACAGTCTTAATGACTGTGGTTCATTTCATTCATTCACATTTCTCATGAATAAATAAACGATATAATAGATGTGTTGTTGTGTCTGTTAATTATGTATTTGCTTTAACCGTACACAAATTTGTATTGAAATGTCTGGAAATACAAATGATAATAAGGTTAATGGTTACAACACATTTGAGGGCTAGTGGTAGTGCTGTGGATGATGTGATGATGATGAGTGCTGTGGAACCCAAAGTCCTGGGTACGAACCTGCCGTGTGGAAGTTAACCTTCTGTACGTAGAGGATCTCATATGAGTGGTCGTGCATTACAAAACTGATGTTATGCGAGGCTTTGCTGAGCATAATATCATTTTTGCCAACGACTTTAATGCATTCACTAATGATCACGATTGTGAGATTCTATTTATCACATAACTATAGGAACTATTGTAATATTGATTTTCAGTCATAAACACTATATAGGCACATGTCTTGGGAACTGGGTTAAAGCACACAAACAAAATATAGTTTCAAGTAAATGTGTAAATATTGACAAATATGTTTGCATATTTAATTGAAGACATCTTTTATCTATATATTCGACAAATTAAGTCCCAAGAAGAAGCTCTAAAAGATGTCCAAAAAGACTTTGATATCGCGTGTGAATACAATTATAAAAATCCATTGTGTTATTGCACTAGTGAAAATATTTATGTTTATTGCATGGCTTTATTGCACTCCCAAACACCTTTATTATGTGATAAATATGTTTACAAACTGCTGTGGAGGAGCTGTGATAAGAGTTGAATGAATGACACAAAGGGAGGTAAGTGGATCCTTGTAATCCATTATGACTGGCCAATCACAAGAGATTGAAGCCCATGACAATAACCCAACTGAGTTGTACCCGATGTCCACTCCCAGTATGAAGCAGGTTAGTCATCCACTCCCCAGTATGAAGCAGGTGAGTCATCCACTCCCCAGTATGAAGCAGGTTAGTCATCCACACCCCAGTATGAAGCAGGTTAGTCATCCACACCCCAGTATGAAGCAGGTCAGTCATCCACACCCCAGTATGAAGCAGGTTAGTCATCCACACCCCAGTATGAAGCAGGTTAGTCATCCACACCCCAGTATAAAGCAGGTTTCTCATCCACACCCCAGTATGAAGCAGGTTATAGCCATACAGGTGTACATTTATTGATGATCATGACTTCTATTCACAAGACAATGCGCCAGTGTTCAGCTCAACTGCACGACGTCTTGTGAACAGGCCATGCTAAAGTGATCAACAACAATGGTATCGTCAGCAGACCCAGTCATCGTAAACCTGTCTGCACACATTGACAGTAGTAAAGTACCTGCACTGGCTGTTGCTGATGCAATGTGAAACAATGGATGCTGCAGTAAATGCTAGATGTGAATTTCAAGTTGAATTGCGAATATATACCCAACAAATTTAATTAAGGGCCACATGCCATTTTAGATTTAAATTTACCTTTCTATTATTTTAATAACGAATAATTTCCAAACATCTACAGTCTCCAGGTACTCTTCAAGAACTTGCAGATACATTGGAAGAAGAATTGCACCAGATTCCTAAAACCTGGTTCCGAAATTTGGTAGACCCTTAATTAATTTTGTTGAGTAATAATATGCCGATATTAGGAACTACGATATGCGATTACTTAGTTAATAATAATTACTTTAATTACTTACACACACACACACACACACACACACACACACACACACACACACACACACACATTACTGCATCTTCTCGACGATGTAGACAATATCGTACAGTTCCATGAGAAACAGTAACGGTGTGTAGCCTAACGTAACGATGTCTTGGTACAGTTGACGTTAGCTGAGTTTTAATAGGTTTTATAGCTAATCGGGTGTGTACTTATCTGTACTGTATTCTGTGTTATCACTCGCTGACCTACACAAGATATAGGCTTGTTTGACATCCTAAGAGACGTCGCTTCCATGTTTTCATCTCTGATTACTTTGTTTCATTATGTCTGTCGATCCATCACTGACACTGAAATGCAGTCCTAATGTTCCCCGGACAGATTGCTCTGCCAATTTACAGATATTTCACCAGTTTTGAGGTTGGCAAATACAAATTGTATAGTGTGACATATAATTCACCTTTTTGTCTTTTACTTAAAATATATCGACAATTCTTAAAATTCGTATATCAACTCGCGACCATACATGAAATAATTGGAGGTAATATTGGTATTCTCTCTATTGGTGAAAACATGCGCGCGCGCGCGCACACACACACACACACACACACACACACACACACACACACACACACACACACATACGCACACACAACAAACCTATTTGGAAGGCTTCATAAAAATAAGTTTATCGATTGCTTAATTATTAAATATGAACAGTCTTAGTTTATGACCACAAATCAACTTTAAAAACTTCTCGTTTTGGTGTACTGAACAAAAACAATGTTTCTTTCACAACTGACATTGGATTAATTTATGTTTAATGTTATTGGTATTCATCATGATACGCAATTGTCGTCGTTTAATATTTTCCTAATATTTATAACTATTGCTTATCCTGCTAATTGATCTTGAAGTAAGAACGATTACTGATGCTAAATATACTAGGCCCTAGTAACAAAATAGTTTGTCTCATAAATGGAAGGAATTAATGTTTTCCCCTATTGGATACATGCTAATGCATTGTGAACTAGGATTAAGCAACTAACTTCATGTCGCCCTTAGTCGTTGACTGAGAACTGATGCTAATTCTTTACGGTTAATCGTGAGTTGCCCCTCACCACCAGCGTGGCTGCCCATGAAGTGAGAGTCGTAATGTTTGGTCTTCACATACGTTTTATACTGAGGACACTGCCAGGCTGCCGTACCAGCTGCCGAGCTGAAGTTACTGGTGGTCTACACGACGCTCTATGTTAGATATGATAAAGTACTAGTAACACTGTGAACTATGGTGAAACCATGACCAGTTTAAGAATGTCCAGAATGTTGAGATCACCAATTATAGTCATCAGTCATAAGTCACCACGACAGCTCTTCCACTTGGTTGGTTGGTTGATTTGGGGTTAAAAGCCACTTTCAAGATTTTTTCACTCACATCATGGCTTGATGAAATTTAGAATTGGGATACTTTTAATAACAGAATGGAAATTTACTAGTCCAACAAACGTACGGATATTTTTGGGAATTAATTTTATTAAGTTTGTAAAAAAAAAAGGTCGTGTTGACTGGCTTGACAAGTCAGATGTACTGGGTCCGCTCTACAAGTCTCTGTGACTAAGAAGAGTTACTTTAATTACATTCGTAAACCCCAGACTTTGCTACTCGAAGCAGATGCATTATCGGAGGTTTAGTAGATGTACGTATATGGAGGAGACATTGTCGTCCTCATATTTAAACGTGTTGCATGCTGTGTAATGGTGCCTCACGAGGTCATCCTGATCTTGGAACATTCTTGACGACATTACTCTGTCTTTATGGGTTGGTCTGCTATTCACCTCATGATGAAGTTCACGTTGACTACCAATTGCTCTAAATTACTGCTCTAGCCTTCAGACTACCTACCTTCCAGTGATATATATCAGTATGTTGCAATATAATGCCAATATGCGATGCTTGCTTTCACGACGACTTTTCAGTTTCATTTGGACGACACTGACTAATCTATTACATTGTCTGAAACGGTATCATGTGATGTATAGCCTCAAAGGGAGTTGAGAAGGAAAGTGATGGCACACCGACAAGAGTAATACGATATGGGCATGCTTTCAAGCGTGGATTTGGCGCAGTGGTAATGTGCACCTTGTTATTATTATTATTATTATTTGTAGTAGTAGTAGTAGTAGTCTACATGGAAGGTCATACGTTGTCTGTTACAATTAGACACTAAGACTTATTGCTTCTCCGGGCGGAATTAATAACAAAATAAAAAGCATCCGCAAAAACACGCCTTATTTTACTGAAATTAAGTAGTTTCTAAAAGAGCATCACTTGACAATTCCCATAAATAATAATTCTATTTCAATTGTAATATTAATTAAGCGTCAAAGAGAACTTCTGCCGTTCATCTCCATTGACGTATCTCTAACACATGCCAAATATAGTTTCCTGTTTTGTTTCACAGCGGACACCTAGCGGTTACGATCAGTAGGAACACGAACTTTGAATACTCAGTTAACAATTTTGGATGAATTGCTATTAAATTGTTGTGAAACATGTGTTTGATGCCTGAACACAATTATATTATTGTCATGTACACACAACTAGAGGACACGACAGGAAAATATGGCTTAAATTCATACATCTTTCATTACTTTCACGTTTACCTGTGACGATTTCACAATTTCTCCACTTATTTGTGAATCATAACTAATTGAATTCAATAGAATCGACATTCATCCAAATGTACAAATTGATCAAAATCTGGTCAATGATATCGACATGCTTTCCCGCTTGTCCGTTGATAGTTCAATATTGACATGATGCCATGTATTGATTAATCACATTTTTTACTCGAATAGCAAATTGAGATAATTATCATTAACCCTTTAAGGCCCGATGACTGATAGATCAGTTGTAAAACTCAACCCCCTTAACCCCAGTGACTGATAGATCAGTTGAATTTTTCACCTCCTTTAAGGCCTAGTGACTGATAGATCAATTCACCACACGTGTTTCATATACATGACCTTTTGTATTTGCATGATACAAATTTGGAATAACTGCTAGATTGCTGTCATTTATTTAGGGGATAAATATATGGTGTTTTGACAGTTGCGGGTGTTATTTGAACCCGACCCGGTTGCGCCCAAGTTAGCGGGGAGCCTTAACACGGCAACTGCGATAAGCGTGAATGAATGTAGTGACGTCACGGGCTTGACGTCACATCACATTGCATGACGTCACTACACCAGTCTGTGCGTTTGTAGATAGTCAGCTGGTAGCCAACGCATGCTCGATTTTTGGATGACAGACTGGAACTATCTATCTAGACAAGACCTTGGAAGAAAACTCGATACAGCCACCGTAAACCTATTTATTGAGTTCACGGATTAGGCTAGTCATGAATAACTCTGACGAAAATGTTCTAGTCAGATGCAATGTAGAGAGAAACAACGTCAACGCGGCGTGTGGAACCATTTGGACTAATATTGGAGGTAATCATTCTTTGTTTACAATAGTTGAAAAGACGCCGATTCCTATATTTTAGTAGTTTCAGTGCCAAAACTATTCCATTCAGTAGTGTTACGAATTCGCACCATCTACAAGCGATTCAAATCGGTTTACATCTTATATTATTGTGATGTAGGTTATCTGTGCGCTGCCGTGGCGTCAATGCGTTCTGCGTTGGATCAATTCTCACTGCAACTAGTGTCATCATTATTCATGGTGAATTCCACAAGTTCAAGATCTATTTCATAAAATTAATTACTGAAAACTTCATTACTTTCTCCAAGGTGGAAGTCTACCTGCGGCAGCCATATAGTAAAATCGATCAGTATCACTACACCGTGATGCGGTTCCGGGATCTAATGATATTTCATCCCGGAACATGTTATTGCTCGACCAATCAAATTGATAGAAATATCCTAAATGTGTTACAATCTAATATCGATGTTCCGTCACAAACACTATATAGAGGCAAATGTCTTGGGAACTGGGTTAAAGCACGCGGACAAAATATAGTTCCAAGTAAATGTGCAAATATTAATAATTGTGTTTGCATATTTAATTGAAGAAATCCTTTAACTATATCTTCGACAAATGAAGTCCCAAGAAGAAGCTCTAAAAGAGGTTTTAAAAGACCTTGAATTCGCGTATGAATACAATTATGAAAATCTATTGTGTTATTGCACTAGTACAGATATGTATATTTATAGCATGGGTTTACTGCACTCCAAATCTCTTATGAATCTCACCTAAGTGTCTTGGAATATCAAATATATCAACACAAGTCGTGAACGTTATTCAATCCGAGGCTTTGCCGAGGATTTAATCACTTTCATCGACAAATGTTGATATATTTGATATTCAAAGACACAAGGGTGAGATTCTATTTATCACCAAATATCATTTAAAAGTCATTAAAGAAGAACAGCATAAAGATTTTACTGTGGTCAACTCTTTAGGCTGCTGTGCATATCTAGCGATATCTAGCAATATCTACAGCATGGCATACAATGGTAGAACAATCAAATAAACAATCAAATAAACCAAGAATTGCTATTTGAAAGCGATATCTACTGCGAAAATACAGTATCGGGACACACTGCACATTTACTCTGCAGATAATACGACTACATGTAGATAGGGACATTTTGAGATCATTGAAATCAAAGTTGCTTGTGCTTATATTATTGTGAATGTTTCGGATCAATAAAACTAACTTCGTAATTGAATTATTGTTTAAATGTTATTTAAATATCATTCAAGTTGTAATGCCTGGAAAACCAATTATTTCTTTCTGTGTTAGTAGCACCAGCTAGTTATAGCAAACCAATAAAGGAATTCCGTGCATGATCTTGACCTGAAAAGAATATAGATAAAATAGGTTTGCTTCAATCAGAATAACGTTGCGACGTCGACAGTTCTAAGACGATAATATGCATATTATGTTTGAAAATGTACACGGTTGACAAGTCAATTAGTCAATGTAAATCAAATACGACAGATTGCATGAAACATGACCGATACAAATGTTCCATCTTAAATCCCGTTCATAATTATGGAGCTCTGGGTTTAGTGAAAAAAGTTTTTCTTATGAACAAACGCTGAAGTTGCTAGCTGATTAGCTGCCTGTTGCATGTCGAAGGGAGACTGTCGATGTTGGTTGTCGTGTTCACATGGACAAGAGGCAGCTCAGAAATTCGAATAAAAAGAGTGAATGATTAATACTGAAGTGCTTTCTTAGAAGTATTTGTAAATGTGGTAAAAACAGACACCGGCAAATGTGTAGTTAATAACCGTCGCCAGATAGTGGTGACCTCCAAGTATGTAACGGCTTAAAGCAAATGTCAATTATGTCACCATTATGTATGTGTATATGTGCATCCGTCCGTCAAACTAGTAACCGAGAGCAGTACTACAAACGTACAGATGGGCAACTTAAGTTCTATATACTGTACGTCACGAAGTAACGCTCTAGTCCTGCAGCAATACTAGGACGTTAGGGTCACGTGTGTTTTAGGGTATATACAATGTGTAATTGCTGTTTCTGGTTGAGTTGACCTCCTGAACATATTCAGCCAGGTGACAACCTGTCATCCGTGAGCAATGTTTTTAAAAAGCCATAATTCAAAATGGCCGCTACCGAAATATTGAATTGCGCGTGTTTTGACAATTTTTGAAGGTATATAGCATGCTTTATTGTTGCTTCTGGTTCATTGGACGCTCCTGAACTTATTTCAGCCAGGTGACAAGCTGTCACATGATTTGAGGAATTTGAAATGGCCGCTAGTAAAATATTGATTTGCGCGTGTTTTACCAACTTTTCAAGTATATAGAATATTATTGATTCGGCTAACCTGAACATATTTCTGCCAAGTGACAGGCTGTTACCCCTGAGTAATTCGTCTTCAAGTCATAATTCAAGTCATAAGTGGCCACCACATACAATTATGTTTGCTCATAGTGTCACTAAAACTGAATATAAATACATTACCTTAATAGAATGGTTGAAATTAATTTGTGAATATATTTTTAATTTTGCACATATTTGGAAAACTTATTAAATCATAACACTAACGGTACTGTTATTTATCAATGCGTGTGTGAACGTCGCGTATGGGTGAAAGATTCCCGCTGTGACGTAAAACAATAATTCACTCACTCAATGCGTGTTACCAGACTTAATTTTAAAATGTATATGTTTGTCGACTTGCTGCACGTGTTCACAAATAATATTGGACTCATCAACAATAATTGAACACAAAAGACATGTAAACAAAGCTCCTAAAAGTCTGATTCTGGCAGGCATCAACACATCTACTATGCTATTCCCATATGTAAACAATAATGTAATTTGCCTAAGTTTTCCAGATTATAAAACCTTCAGGGCAGTTTACTATGCTCCGCACTAGCTGACTTAGGTATTTCAGCTGTATTTCACGTGTAATCAGTACTAGCGTGTACTAGCGTGTACTAGCGTGGTGTTCTAGCGTGTACTAGCGTGTACTAGCGTGTACTAGCGTGGTGTTCTAGCGTGTACTAGCGTGTACTAGCGTGTACTAGCGTGTACTTTGTATGCTTACGGCTGTCCAGTGGCTCTACCATGACTTGTCCCAAGCATCACACTATTACAGGTCAACTGTATTGTAAAGGAAGCAGGACAAACATGTTCAAGCCGTCAGCTATCTCATATGATATTGAGTGCTACTGATAGAGCACAGTGTGGCACTGAGATCGTGTCGCCGACTGACCTGTTCATCACATGCACCTGGAGAGAACGATTTTAATTTTAATTTTTTTTAAAATTGGGCTTTCAAGATTATTTCACTTATATCACGACTTGTCATTTTAGGGCAGTAGGAAACCCGCAACATCCGTAGCGCTGAATGTTGCAGTAAACCTGCGAGCACCGGCTGGTACTGAC
>JAUTBT010000903.1:0-10972 GCA_032361225.1 Lepetodrilus schrolli | reverse complement strand
CATATATTTACTATGATTTTTTCTGTACGTGCTAAATAGTGATAAACAAAGAAGGAAGTTAATTGTGGTCTGAGGCCCTATGTACTAGATATCTCTGTTCTCTCTGAGTACATCCCTGGGACCATATCATAAGGGTATCACACCCAAACACCCATTATGATATATTGCTCATGGACATTGCAAAATATCCAAAAGAACAACATTCAATTACAACACATTATTGATATAACATCACTGCATGAGTTTACCTATGCTCATTATTATTGCTCATATATAAAATATAGAGCTATATTTATTATTTGTAAGAATCTGTGCTTTCAGGCATGTGGTGAATTATTGTTTTACGTCACAGCGGGAATCTTTCACCCATATGTGACGAATTTCAGTCACGAAAAGCTAGGCAAACCCATCGTAATAAATTTGTTTACCAGTCGATGATAAACAATTGATTGTTTGCAAAATGTCTATTCATTGGGATTCCCATCTATGTTAGTCAAGTAGTTAGAAGTGTACGCTGTCATTAGTCCTCAGTCAGATGGTCGACAGCCGCATGCGGTATTCAAATTACCGAAGGTGACATCACATGTTATGACCCAGCATATCACACTCTCCTGCTCACCTAGCAGTCTATGTAAATAAATAAATAAACCGACTGCCCAGAAAATGAGCTGATAGCAGAACATTTGGAAGGAATAAGGAAATCAATCACTGTACATGGTGTAGGATCATGAGTTCTTTAGGTTAATACAATATGAATTTTGTGTTTGAGCCACTTTAACATATGCATATCAAACATCATTATCACACAATGAAATTAAATATGAATATTCAATAGAAAAACTAAAAGATATACTATATTAATGGCTAAGGTTTTAAATATTTTTTAGATATAATGGAGATCAATATTGGAAAGGAATCTCTACCCAAATATCAGTTATCTGCTAAAATATTTAGCTTTGTTTTCATTCTATCAAGGATTTTCTAGAAACAAACCCTTGAGGTTTACACATTATTTAACTACATTTACTAGAAATTCAAAGTACTGATGCACAATTTTTACATTACCATGGAGACTATGTAATATTCCTGTAAAAATAAAATGTAATTATGTTCTGTGAAAATACATTATTTCTTTAAACCATAAAAATCCAGAAGTAACAATTGGCTGGTGTATTTCCCACGTCATTCCCGCGCTGTCTAATACACTTTCACCGGCAGCGTGAATTGGGAATTACTCCAGGGATCAGGGCCAGATAGTTAAAAACTTTAAGATTACCCAGCATGCCTAACGTCGGCGATACTGCCATCGCACACCTAATCCCCACCATGGATTCCAGCCGTTGTAAGCACATCATAGTGATGAAAGTTCAGCTTGGGTCTGAGGTCTAAATGGGTCTGAGGTCTAAATGGGTTTGAGGTCTAAACGACACCCATATATCTCTGATCAGTGCCTCGTACCAATTCATCCATTTGTAAACCTCCATTTCATTCGGAGATGTTTTCAGGCTTATTTAGGCATTATTGATTTGAGCATTGTAGTAGACACATACTTTGATAAAGATACTGTCAGTGATTGTGATTTATACATATTGTATACTATTATATAGTGTGTGATAGGGATAGTTACATTGCAGTGTGTGTGGCTGAATCTTTTATATAACAAATAAACAAACTCAGGAATTGATCGAAGGGCTGTGTAGTAGAATACATGGTAGAAAATCAATGTCTCGAACAAAGTTAATCCAATAGAAAATTAATAATAATTGTAGAATATGAATGGTCGGTTGATAGAAAATAAATATAATTGATCAATATAATGATAAAATATTCCAATAATCCAGTACACATAAATTGTTCATATTTGAAGTTACCTTCAAAGTACTGCTTGTCAATAGCAGTAATGGTTATAAATTAAACTTTTGTTATACATATTTACCAGTAAGAAATCAAATTGGCTTATACTTTGTGTCAACCATTGCCCAATAATGGTTAATTCGACATGTTCCTTTTATTATTATTATTATTATTATTATAATTTTCTAAAGGCTACTACACTGTCGGCAGAATATAATAACAATAATTATTGCTTTTTTCCAAAGTAGAACAAATCGTGTCGGCGGGTCCGTAAACCATAAAGCTATGGCCTTATATCGAGTTGTTATTATTATTATTATATTAAAAATCTATAAATCCCAATTCAAAAGGGAAAAAAACTAAAAAAAACTCTGTGACTATGAGCCAGAATATATTCAACTTGTTATGGTTAAGAACGCCTTATATATCAACATGATCATTAGTTAGGGTTGGATACAGTCTTTCCAGCCAGGCATGTCAGTAGGGCCACATAATGGTCCTATTGGTAAACATGCAAAGACCTTTAACCCTCTCCCTGCTGGATTAGGCACATGCACTGCTATTTAGGGAATCTCCAGTTGCCTTCAGCATGGAGCGGGTTAAATAACACACTTCCTACAGAGATGTTAATAAATCAGCCCGCATGTAAATAGCGGATGTCCCTTGTAGACACCGCAATATACAGAGACGTGAGCATGACAGATACAGATGGTGTTGCCTAGTTCCACAGAATCCATCATCAACACTGGGATGCAGATTGTAGCTGCAATCATCCCCAAGAAAAACAATACACAATAATCTGCTAGATAAATATGTATAGAAGTAAGCGGTAGACACTGATTTCAATTTACCATTGTAGACTTAATGGAAGGAACACAGCCTACAATAGTCACACTAACTGGTTAATACAGATAATGGGTGTTCAGAGGCGGTGAGCTCTTATTGATTGTTACCTATGGCCCAGACCATTACAGTTGAAATAACCAGAACCACACTTTAGTGTTTGTGCCACAATTGTCTGCCACTGCGAACCACTGGATGGTATCTGACCAGAAGCCATTCTGACAATATATAGCCTTCCTTCTGTACAATGCATTAGTGCTGTAGAGTAATGTCATTTGACCTCCAGACGTTGTCAGCACAACATAGAGTACATTCTATGTATTTGTGCACAAAATGTGACCACAGCACATAAATATTGTAAAATTAAAATAACGTTGTCAGTGAATGAGGAATTGTTAAAGCATGGGTTCATTCCATTTCCCTGTTAGTTCATAACACATTGAACAGGTTATCTCCTTCATTAAACATTTAATGATAGTTTCCATGATAGTTGTCTTTTAAAATAAATAGATGATTGTTTTATTAATGGATTGTGAAAGTTTTCTAATCCACATGTACTTTACTTACTTAACTGAAGTAAACATTCTACTTGTAGTTGGAAACATTAGAAGCAAACACCTATTTGGATATATAGCATGATCCATGTGTTCTCAAGGATTGGTCAATACAAGACTATTATGTTTGGAGGCGTCGGTAGAGAAACAGCATGACAATGGACACATCGGTATGGCCACAGAATACCAGCCGGCAGGATTAGAATCAACTCTGACGGGCTGTGACGTATACCAAACGACTCTTTCATTCAAATTTGCATCACCATGGCAACCTGGATGATGGTCAGCGTCTTACATTTAACAGAATGGTCAACATAATTAAGAATGGACTATCTCTACTGCTGGAGCTAATGTGTTGTCGCATGCTTGGTCGATATATTGATTGGATGCTATGGCTAGTACCTGAAATAGCCATTTGTCACATTATAGTAACAGTCCTGTGGCAGGGTTTGCCTTTAATGAAAATATGTTCCTGGTCAGCAGGACAGGTATGTTAAAAAGTCGCTGGTCCTGCTGAAAAGTTACTGGTCCTGTTTTTTACTTGTGTAATATTTAATCAAATTTATCATCATAATTGTCGAAATTCTTAATCAAATTGGAAATGATATATTTCATGGCATTAGTCATGTATTTTGTATAACATTCCCAGTCAGTTACTACACTAAGTCTCTTTACACATCAGCACAGACATACTACAACTACATACCAGTAAGCATTTAACTCTTATTCCTGGAAATATCCTGGCTGTTCCACCAGCTGGCCACCCGCTGTTACATAAATTACGATGGGTTATTACCGATCTCATCAAAACGTGGCTAAATAAAGTACTACGGATTAATTACCACAAAAACGGTCATCAAAATGTATTTATTTGGTTGCAAAATTGCATCCTAGATGTCTGTAGAATCATGAAATACATTTTGCAACCAAGATTCGACCAAATTTAGTAATAAAAAGGACGGGGCCTCTGATGTCTACCTTCACACTGAAAGGTCCGATTCAGAAACAAAAGAATCAGAATGAAATAGTCCAAAAATTGTAGACTATAATATTTTATTGTAGATGTTTTGTTTTGTTTTGTTTGATACAAACCCGAGTGTCTGTTTATTTTCAATAGCTATCGCGACGAAACACATTCTCTGCTTGCTAGCTGCCTAAGCTGGCGAGGATTCACATAAGATGCATGATCTCAACCAATCAGGTCACGTGTACAAATAGGTGTATAAATGGCTGCATTTTAAGTAGACATTTGTACTGCAACTCAAATAACTCGGGTTTAGTGTGTGATTTGACCATCTTGCGTAATTTAAACGTAGCAAATGAAATTGCACTTTGCGTGATTAATAGTGCATGTGGCAATGATGACCTGCACAAATATACCCGCACCGTAGACCAGTAACTTCATTTTCTTGCCGACCCAACCTCAAATCAATCGGTCAAGGACCGAAGGACCGACATTAATTTTGAACCCTGGTCAGAGGACCATGGAAAATAACACACAAATACAGCTGCTATTAAATATAGATCAGGCAACCGCTAGCTGTAGTCAGAAATACACAATCTCTGAAACATTCAGTATTTTTGCAATACACAGCAAATGTGAAACATCATGCATCACTCCACAGTTTTTATTGTTACACAGATAATTTTATTTAAAGGTTTCAATGAATAATTTAACAGAAATCTTTTACCATTAATCAGCAATTTGAAAATGGAATCAGACATGTTCCAATACAAAAATTATTCCAGAGTGCAAACACAAATTTCACCTTTAGCACTTTCATCATCATTAAATTGACAAACTAACCTTTCACATGAAAAGAATATCCAGAATATTGATTTTTATGTATACATTTAGCATGCTAGGCATGCCTACTGCCCATTATCTTTTGTACATTATGCTAAACACAATAATTATTATGATCATAGATATTCATGAAAATCCAGGATGATAGTTTCTTAAATAATAGAAGAATTCAGTTTCAAGGATACCAACAATAGATGTCAGATAGTCAACAGAAAATATTCAATGCCACACTGATAAAATTAATCTGAATCTAATTTATTATTTTGTACTAGCTAACCAAAACTTAAAATTCAGAATTTTTGCTCTATAAACAAATCTGTTTATTTATATAGCTATCACCAAATATTTGAAGTACATATTTGTATGTAGAGGGGTGAGGTAAGGTTGGACAATAGCTTGAAGAGCTGCCAGTTAGAACAAGAAGAACATGATCATACAGCAGACACCACAAAATGGGGTTAATCAACATTAAACTAACTACGACATCAATATTGCATTACAAATGTCATAATATACATGAGAGAAAAAATGTATTCCAAATTGACAATAAAATGTGAACAGTGGACATGGTTTTCATTGATTGAATCAGTGTTTTTCATCATAGCGGGAATATTTTACCCATATTTTATGCTACTGGAAAATGTATAAGAAACTATTACAGGTATATGATACATGTGTGCTAGTAGTTCCGTTCCATATGAAGATGTCGTTCTAGAATATGGAAACCATTAGTTCCAGTCAACATGGTCAATGGACTGACATATATGTATTGTTTTAGACCCTGGCATCCATGCCATTACATTGGATCCCAATCAATGACCCAGCATGCATATATTGATTTGGAATATATGGCAACCATTGGTTCCAGCCAATGAACTGACATGAAGGTATTGATTTTGAAAATGGAAACCATATGCCAGTTAATATGAGTATCAAAAGAAATCTTGTACTTTTCTTTTATTGGAACATTCTGCGAAGGCAGCAATCAATTAACTATACTCTGCTTCAGCATCCTGCCCTCAATTATATATATATACTCTACCATCAGGTACATTTATAATCTTTCCAATAGTTTCAATGCAAATGGTGTACCACCCACATTGTATAAGTCTCACCACCCCCACCGCTCAACCCCCCACCCCCAGTACAATCCCTAATTACAAATTACCCATGACTGTTCGCCAGTCTTGTAACATGGCAATGCAATTAGTGGAATACAGTAACATGTTCATGAACAAACCTTTACATAATTAGTCATTACATACATGCATTTCAAGAAATAAAATATACTGCAAAATATATTATGATTCTACTGTTAAATATTTACATATCCAGCAGCTAACCACATTAGTTACTGATGAGAATAACAAATGATAACCATAGTATTGATTAAAACATTTGGATGGACTAATCATGCTAATGGTATTACTATCTAGCTAAAGGTATAGTTCGTTAGTAGACTAATGAAATCTGGAAAGGTTAGTGGCCATTGAGAGACGAACACTGACAGTACAGTGTTATTAATGTGCTGGTCAGGTTGACAAATTTACTACAATCCACGGCTATTCTTCCTCTATTCTGAGCATCCACCAATTTGAAACTGACCTCCAATTAAGCACATTGTTCAACCAGTTCTTATACAAGTACAAGTCATTTCAATGCTTGTCCAGACTTCTGTGGTCATTCTGTCCATGAATTTTTACATAAAATGGTTCAATGCTTGTAAATTTGTGTGGTGAATTAGTCTGTTTGTTTAATAGATAAAAAGGTCTAAAGCAAAATTAATTAACTTTTCAAAATTCACTGTCAAATCGAAAAACGAATGTATATTATTTATATCATAGACCGATATAGCAAATACTGTACTAGTATCCAATGTAGCAAGTACTGATGTATTCATATAATATACATCACATCTGCCTTGTTAGACAGAACAATACTGTCAGGAAAGTGATGGAGATCGCATGATCACACGATCTAATCCTGTTGGTGATGTTGCCGAGTGAGTCTGGAAGCGTGTTTGCCATCGAAGGCGGTGTACCACGAGAGCACACAGCGCAGCGTAATTAGACGACGTGGGGACGACGTGGAGAAGAGAAGCACTCGATGCAACACTGAAGTAGCCGGAAGCCCCTGGCAGCAGTCAGTTGGAACCTACTGATCTGATATTGATGACCTCAATGCGGTCTGTATGGGCTTGTGAAGTGGATGTATGGCCGTTAGCGGTTACTAAGACATCCTAGCATCTATCTTGAGACAACTTTTGCAAGAAAATAGACAAGACAAGCACCTGCTTGATGATTAGGATGTTGCTAGATTCAAATACAACTGTGGAGATTTGTTTGGTTGCTGTGCTAAGATTTGGTTCAACTTTGGCAAAGAGCTTGGTAAATCAACGCCAATGGAAATATATGGGTTGAATTTGAATCTAGCTCATATTGGTTGATTTGGGGTTTAAAACCACTTTCAAGATTTTTTCACTCACATCATGGCTTGCATGCATATGTACTGCTAGTACTAGTCTGGATTTCCACCAGTTTTTATAGTGCTAGTTCATTTGGAACATCACATGCCACAGATATAACATGGATACCTCACTCAGACATAGAATACTGATTCCGAGCCAACCAGTCCTTGCTTTATCCCTTTAATGCTGAGTGCCAAGCAGGGGGAAAACAAGTACCATCTTTTAACGTCTCTTGGTATGACACGACCTGGGATCAAACCCGTGACCTTCCGCACACCGGGCCGATGCTCTAACCATTACGCCACAGAGCCGGCGAATCTAGCTCCATAAACAATGGAACTGTTATGAACAACTGCATACAGAACAACTGCATAGAGTATGGAGGAAATGAGTTGGATAATAGAGCTACATCTTCCTTCAGAACACAGACATACATTGCAATATTGTGTCACCTATGTAGTATATTAGCATACTGAAAATACTTAGAGTACGAAGAATCACTACCCTGTTAGTTTCCATTAACCATAGTCACGCTAATGCTCATTAACAATGGCCACGTAATCAGCTGAGTCGCGAGTCAACTTTCAGCCATCACTTTGGAATATGAAATAAACCTTTGTGCACAGGTAGCGCTGTAACCATTAGCCATGCATTCAAGAGGACTACAATAGCACAACAGAAAGTGATTTCAAAGTCAGTGAAGTTACCAATGGAGTTGATTCTCTTTGCATTCATCACAAAAACATACAAGTTACATTTACTCAGCAACACAGCTGAGAATGAACTTCAAAGCCAATCATTTTAGTGCAACAAAGAAACAGAAAATCATTTCACTGCATTTCAACTTGAAATTCATGACTTACAAGTTCAACGTTTCTGTCTAGTCTCATATGTAATCTGAAAGACAGCGGATGTCAATTTAACGCCCTCTGAATCGCAAAGATTGGATCTGGTCGTCTAGCAGAGTTCCTCGTTTAAGCTATTACTTTGCTGTCAGCCAGCCCAGTGCTTTAATGGGCAAAAGCGTAAATCAATCTCTGCCTACCATACGCAACATTGGCCTTCAACGTGGGCAACATGCTTACTCAGCATAACTGTATGCCAGCAAAAGATCAAAGGTGATCTCGCAGAATGTTGGCAACAGTATTAAGACATTTGGGAAGTTCAGATGAGTGCAAGTATTGATACCAATACCTTGAGATAGCGGTCAAGCTATTAAATAGTCTAGGCGAGGGCCACTGAGCGGCTGATCAAGGATGGGTTTTGTACAGTTTTCTCGTAGTATTTCGTTGATATTAATAATACTAGTACTACTACTAATAATAATGTGAATATTAATATTGCGCCAAATCCACACTCAAAAGCATGCTCACAGCACTACAGTATTACCCCGGTCAATGGATCTTGCCCTCAATTCCTTCTCAACTCCCTGTGGAGTATACACCCAAGCTACCATTCAAGGCACGACAAGGTTATTTATTCTTGCACATATATTGCTATAAAACAATTAATTAAATTAGTTTGGGCTAATCAGGTTAAGTATTGTTAAGTGTACAAGCTTTATTTATTTTTTATATTAGCAGTAATATTTCCCCATCCTATTATTAAATCTGTCATGTCCCAAAAATTTAATTAAATTGTAATGCTAGTATTTTATATTCTAAGCTCTCAATCAAGCCATGATTTGAAAATATCTTTAACATACATGCAAGAAAAAATCTAAGCGTTGCTGCACCTGTTGTTTAATTAGACAGTTTGCTTCCTCATCATCAAAATCATGTCTACTTTCAACATTTCAAATGTTCAAAGTTTATCATAACTTCAAAGCTCTTTTATAAATGCTTTCATGTTTGTTTGAATTGAAATAACAGACATGATCAAAAGTAGTTGAATAGTCAGCTGATAGTTTGACCCACATATTTACATTGACCTCGGACCAAATATTATGTATACACATGCATGATTAGTAAAATGTTATGTATACACATGCATGATTAGTAAAATGTTATGTATACACATGCATGATTAGTAAAATGATATGCACCAATATTACAGTGCTATAAATATAAATATTTTCACTAGTGCAACAACACAATAGATTTTTATAATTGTATTCATATGCGATATCAAAGTCTGTTTGGACCTCTTTTAGAGCTTCTTCTTGTGACTGAATTTGTCGAATACAAAGTTAAAAGATTTCTTCAATTAAATATGCAAACACATTTATTTGGAACTATATTCTGTCCGCGTTCTTTAACCCAATTCCCAAGACATTTGCCTATATATAGTATTTGTGACTGAAAATCGATATGACAATAGTTTCTATAATGCTCAGTAGAGCCTCGCGTAATATCAATTTTGCCAACTCGTTTAATAAATTCAGTATTACATGACCACTCATATCATAATAGTGAAATAGGTATAACAACGTTGTTGTGGGGATGAATATCCATAAAAAACAACAACTCACGATTGCACAAATGAACGATCAGAAAAACCTTCTTCACATTGTACGCTGTCGTAATTATTAACAGAACTTGTTAGCTATTAACATTCATCCTCTAGATTCATGGCTCAGTCAATGTCTTCTTAGACATACACTACTGTTCCTGAATGCATGGCGCCACTTGACCCCATTTTGACCTGCTCCAAGACAAATAAAATAAAAATGTCCTACAGATTGAGCCAATCAGAGAGCTCCTATTAATCTGAGTTTGTGTGTGACAAGATGAGATGTCCCTTGGCTTTTCAAAATAAATGTTTCAATGTATATTGCAAACCAACAAAATGCTCGACTTTCTATTGTTCATAAACATATTTGTCAGTAGTAAATTATATTGGGTCAACTCAGTCATCTTGTCGTGGATGAATGATACGTGAGTGAGTGATTATGGAGTTTAACGTCGCTGCGGAAATCTTTCACACATTTGCGACGATGAAGGATACGTGGTATATCTCTTCTGAGGGAATAAAACTACATGTATATAGGAAGTGGCTGAAAATTTACAATACCTTGCAAGGCACATAACTAATAAGATAAGCAATTACAGTATGTAACATGCAAGTTGTAATGTTACTTGCAAGTGATCAGTGATTTCCTCACACTTTGGGATTTACTGTTTAGTAGCCTGGCTCCCGGTTCCACAGAACGATCATAGCGCTATGTTAAACTGGACCTATGACTCCCGTAGCACTACGATCATTCTGTGGAATGGGGACTGATATGTTGTGACCATGGAAAACTTATTCAATCCAAGGACACGCCTACACAGACTTCCCACCTGGGTCTTCTTCCAACATTTTATTTTATTTTAATTATTTTTGATTGGGGTTTTAAGTCGCTTTCAAGATTCTTTCACTTATGTCATGACAGTTTAGGGCAGGAGGAAACCTGCAACATCCGTAGCGCTGAATGTTGCAGTAAACCTGCGAGCATCGGCTGGTACT
>JAUTBT010000902.1:0-10972 GCA_032361225.1 Lepetodrilus schrolli | reverse complement strand
AGAAAGGTAACTTTCGCAAACATTGATGCTGGGCTCCGGGGCGGGATTTAAACCTGGAACCTTTGGCTCCGAAGTCCAATGTTCTACCATTGCGCTACCACCAGCCTGAAAATAGCAATCAACATCTTTCAGTGTCATATCTGGTACATCGTTTCCCATGGAACGACTAATGAGTGAACTGGTGGAATTACTTCAGTGTCATCAGAATTGAATCTTCAGTATAACTATCATCTGAGCCTTTGCAGTTAGACATTGCCATATAGACTTTATTCATTAAAATGTCCTTTGTACCCAATTTATTAATATAATATTTCTGTAGCCAATCTTGAGTTATACAACTATCAATGCTTTCGACTCTTCAATGGAAGGATGTTCATCCACAAATGAATCACTGTCAGATGACATCCTGCTGGAAAATATCAAGAAGTATTCTAATCTAATAATAATAAAGAAGAGGGAAGAAGAGAGGAGAGAGATGCATGAACGCATACACACACTACACCTTGGTGTTGGAGAGTAGTGGAAATGAAACAAGATTACACTAGACTTTTGGGCAAATGTGGAGATCAGGCCCCCGTCACTTTTATTACTAAATTTGGCCGCATCTCTGTTGCAAAATGGATTTCACGATTCCACACATATATATATATACTAATATAGTATATATAGGCTTCAATTTTGCAACCAAATAAATCAATCCTGACAACTGTTTTTGTGTTAATTACTCTGTATTACTTCATTCACTTAAGAGATGTTTTGAAACAGCCTGGATATTTCCATGAATACATTTTATCATTGCAAAAATAATGTTTATGTAGTTTCTCGATGTAAATCTATACATCTGTGCTAACCCTAACCCCGAGTCCAAGCAAATTGCTCAAATAGAGTTGGCCCCTGATCTCCACCTTTGCCGACTTCTGTAGTAGTCTTTATTGGGGTTTAGATCTGAATTCAAGATTCTTTCACTCACACGTGTCATATCACGGCTTGCAACATCCATAGGGCTGAAAGTTGCAACGAACGAAGGATGATAACTATTATTTCCATATTACAGAAAGTGCTCCCTATCCTTTAGTGACTAAATTAGTGCAAAAGAGCTCCATTGTTCAAGGGTTGAAACAGACTAAACTGATGCCTTTTTTTTTTAGAAAAAAATGTTAGTTCATACTGATAATATTGATCGAGTCTGATTATGAGTTTAACCCAATAACGCATTCAAACAAATAAACGAAAGTATTTTGAAATGAAATGTAACGTTTTAACTATGATCGGAAACTGAACGATACGATGATAGACATTATTTAAACGATTCAACTGGGATAATATCGACATGTAACTAACAATACTTCCTTCTCACCTGAAGTTTATTAACCTTGTCGCTGCTGGATTAAATTAGCGTGACGTTCCGTTGACTGCTGAATAAAATAAGCTGGAATTACGTCATCACTGGGGGGTTAACGATCAAGACAGCTATGCTCTCAGAATATTGCTCAAATGGAAGCAAAAATCGTTTCCATTGTAAATATCACATGTTCATGTTTATATGTGCGAAATAATATAATTGTTAATGCAAGTATAAGTGAGATGCGATCAATGGAATTAAAAAGTTACGTTTTCTTCATTTTTTTGGGCATTTTGTGAACTGATGCATGCGTTGAACTTCGCGACCCAGAAAGATTAAATTTGGGTCCAAAGAAAAATTAAATAGACTATACAAGCAGAAATAATTTAATATAATATTATCATGTTTAATCTTAGCATTGTACTCTGCGAATTAGCTGAGAAATCGTAAAATCAAAACAGACTCGCAGCGTTGCAATCTAAGAATTTACATTTCCGCTCTACGTAAAAATTATTAGGATTTCTAATTAAGTAGTTAACATATCGGGCTGGAATTCTTACTACATAATCATAGGCTATTGTGTTAACGCTGGATCAAATGTCCCCATCTGGCATGGCGTATCTTTGGTAAAATTGTGCCTCAATCAACACCAAGTAGATCACGGAATGGTTTTCAATAATATCGAAAATGGCCATTGCCTTACCTACTTGAAAATTCCTTAGTGAAGCCAATATCCTTTGAATTGAAATATACTGAATGAAATCCACGCAACTATAGTTATGTTAGTTCCTCGTTATGAATTTGTTTCTTTCAGTCAAGTCAAATTTATTTCGTAATTATTTTTATTCTTATGGTAGCCCCGTTTGCTCTTATGATGTTCTTGCGAGCCAATTTGCAGTCGGTATCAAACCATGGCTTCGATGTATTTTTAGCATTACTACGAATAATGTATCCACAATATATTTTATATGGGTTTCATAATGATATGGTTGTTTTAAAAAAGCCAGCACCTATGAATAGTATTCATATTTTATATGATTATGAATATGCTGTCTTCAATCCCTTCGCTACATGTTTTTATATAATTTCTATATAATGAACATTATTTTCTTCTAGGTGCGATCACAACCTTCATGCCTAGACGTTGTCAAGTGTCTGAATTCAGGATGTTCGCACACAATGTGGATCGACATTGACAGCAATGATGTCGGTCAGTCTACCAAGTTTGTTTGCATCAGCAACTTATCAAGTTTTTATAGTATCAATGAATAGCTATTAATTCAAAACCATGTTTCAAGGTGCAGTGTTCAATCCAGGACGTGCGGTTTGCACAAACTCAAAGGCCCTTGAGCAAAATATTATTTTCTTGGGCGAGACGTCATGCATTTTGGACTCTAGTCGCCCACATGGGGTTTGATGCTCGGCAACCTCTGTAAGTTTTCATTAAAATAACATTAAAGTTCTAATGTGGTAATATTATCTTGTGTTATAATTCAGCAAAAGTGTGACTAACCTAATAACGCTATTTGAGTCAGTGTTATTCAGGTTCTTCAGATAATAAGGTTTAGCTAGTGAAATGAATCTTCTGTTACTCCCCTTGGTTGTATTCGTCCATGTCGTGTTCAATATGGTAACATCGTCTGCTTGTCGATGGTAGCGGACTGCATATAGATCTATTTCTTATTATTGTACAGTAAGTCCATTAAAAAAAATACATATCAGCAAAAATATAGATTTATCGATTAAATTATTATCTGTTAGTGACTGAAATATACACTAGTCACACTGTGAAATTAAACAGACATTTTTAGATTGCTTTCTAGAATATCAATATTAACTATCCAAAACAATGGTATCTTCCCATCGAATAGTTCACAATACCTGCATGACTCGATGCCAGTTTCAAATGGTTCGAACAATAACACATGTTTTTTTTGGTGTTTTTTGGGGGGAGTGAATGCAAAATGCGAAAAGGTAAGGTGTGGCAACCACAGGACTTTGAATAAGTAGCCTATAATAACATGTTAAATCATATAATAAAATGCTATGTCATTATATTTATTATATAGATAGAAATAACCTGTTATTATAATGATTCAGTCCTGTGGTGGGAACATGTCCCCTTCAGCCTTGGAACCCTCTAGATTACTTAAATGCTTTGTGGCCACAGTGTGGGGGACCTCCCCCCTCCAACTGGTTTATGGATTGAACATTGAGGTGCTTATACACCCTTGGCCTGCAATTACTGGACCTATCTTTTTAGCTAAAGATTATTAAGTTAGACGTATGATTTTAAGATACAAAAACTATGTTCATTGATAAAAATAGAGACCAACAATGTATTGTGAAACTATACAAAGAAGTTACATACAGGGCAGGAGGTAGGATAGTGGTAGATCTCGGGACTTTGAAGCCAAAATCCACAGTTCAGGGGCATCAGGGACAGCATCAGGGTTCACAGAAGTTACCTTTCCTAGCATGATACTGATAGGACCACAGTGTCATTATCAATGTTCATTAATGTTGTGGACAATGCTAATTAATGTTGTGGACAATAATTAATATTGTGGACAATGTTCATTAATATTGTGGCCAATGTTCATTAATATTGTGGCCAATGTTCATTAATGTTGTGGCCAAATAATTAATATTGTGGCCAATGTTCATTAATGTTGTGGCCAAATAATTAATATTGTGGCCAATGTTCATTAATATTGTGGACAATGTTCATTAATGTTATGGCCAATGTTCATTAATGTTGTGGCCAATGTTAATTAATGTTATGGACAATGTTCATTAATATTGTGGCCAATGTTCATTACTGTTGTGGACAATAATTAATATTGTGGCCAATGTTCATTAATATTGTGGACAATAATTAATATTGTGGACAATGTTCATTAATGTTGCAGTGGCCCTCAGGAAGATTGAGGTCACATGGTTCACTCTGGACGCTGGCAAGACTTACACTGAGGACGAGATCAAACTGGTCTGCTTGGCACTCACAGATGAAAGCTACCATACACACACGTAAGTCCAGATCACTGGTGTGGTTACGTCGGGAAGAGGGTGCTGCAACAACCATGCATTGAGGCAAGACCCACATCACGGCTGCTATCCATAAACCAGGCTAGATAACTGAACATTGCACACATTGCTTCCAGCTTTTTCTCCACCGTGAAGTCTAAATAGTGTGGAATTTCACAGCCATTGTGCTAACCTGTCATCTTGTAAGGGTGAAATATTCCCACTGCGACGTAAAGCTCTAATTGAGTCCAAAAATCCCAGTTGTTTATTTACGCTGCAGTCAGCAATGTCTTCTTTTCAGCTTGAAAGTGAAGATGTCTGAAGGCATTGTGTCTGATGTCACCGTCCTGAAGAGAGTGGCTGACGGTGAGCCAGAACTGAAGGTAAGTGACCGCACAAAGGACCGGGAAATAGGAAAGAATTAGTCCAGTGTAAACACAGTAATGAAGTAACAGCCAGCCATTACATTTAGTTTGTCATTTTATAAGTTAATACATTTCTGTATTGAATTACAAACATTAGTTTCAATGCATGACAGTTTCTGTTTGTGGAATCCCTTGAGGTCTCGAGGTTCTGTTGCTCATATGCATTCTCAACTCCCTTGGGCTTCCAGGACATGTATAGGGTGGATGTTCAGAGGAACGGGTCTGTCGTGGACTCATACTATCTCCGAGACGGGAAGTACACATGCTGCATCCCGAGGGAAGACGAGATTGGAACCTATGGGGTCATACTGACCTGTCCTCGATTTCCTGTCAGTAGCTCAAATTAATAATCGCTGTATTTATTGTTTTTTTTAGCTTTAATTTGTCAATCTACTGTTCATTTCATACACAAAAACAAGCTATTATATTATCTATTTATTATTCATTTTGCTGATATTTTACTTAATTACTACCAATATCTTACCAGTCTGCAATACCAAAAGGACATGTTTAATCACAAAGCTTTTTTTTAGACGTTCGACCTCCCCAACATGTTCCAGAAAGGAATGCGATTAATCGCTCAACCTACTGAGTAAGTTACCAGAGTATCTCCCTTGAATGAACCATGCAATCAGCATATAGTGTCGCAGGTTATTTAAATCTTGACTTTCATTCTTGAAATCTAATCGGGAACGTACAATGTTTCAGTAACATTTTTGCTGAGTGCGTAATTGCTGACGTCACACGCGATGGATTGGGAATCACTCTGGAGTTTTCGCCAAAAGATGAAGAGGTGAACACCTTGCTGTTCATTGAGGCCACGTCCGGCGCCATCCAACTTGAAGAGCTCCCTCTGGAGGCCATTGAAGAAATGACCACAGTTATCAAAGGCGAGAAAGAAGGCAAGAAGGGAGATAAACCTGAAGGAACAAAGGGAGATAAGTCTGAAGGAGGCAAGGGGGATACATCCAAAGGAGGAAAGGGAGATAATCCTGATGAGAATAAGAAAAAGGTTCTTCAGACTAAAAAGACTTTAGATGAAGTGGATTTTGCAAAACCTGAACCGGAACAAGAAGACGTTGAAGAGGAGGATAGTGCTTCAAGATATAGTTTGCTGAAACGATCACGGCATGTCAAGATTGCAGATGATGAAGAGCCCACAGACACTAAAGAAACGGCAAAGTAAGTCTATGGTTATCTTACTGTCGGGGAAACAAACATACAGAACACAAATTGAGTTTCATATTTTTTTTCATTATTTATTTTTTCTTTCTTTTTTTTATTGGGGATTAGAGGCACTTTCAAGATTCTTTCACTTATAGCATGGCTTGTCAGTTTAGGGCAGGAGGAAATCCACACCAAGGTTGCAGTAAATCTGCGAGCACCTGCTGGTAATGACAGATCAAGGATGACAACTGCATTGCCACAGTGCAGACAGCATATCCTATCATGATTGTGTTGGAAGGGTAACTTTTGCACTCAATGATACAGGGGTCTCGGGACGGAATTTGAACCCAGGGCCTCTGGCTAACTCAGCTAAGTCGTCTAAATAATAGCGCAGAGGCACAAAATGATCAGTTGATCTAAACAGAGCCGGCAGTATGGGAGGGATGCCGACTCTGTCTAGTTACTTATAGTAAATAATACAGTTGACCCCTGTATATCCGAGTTCAGATATGTGGTTCCCTCGCTATCTGCATGTTATTTACTGGGAACCAATATTTTCCTATATAAAATGACTCAGATAACTGTAAATTGGGTTTCCGTTTACGGTCGGACATTTCCGGAAACCAAATAGACAAATTAAGTACAAATTATGTTCAGATATCCAGATGATAAATTTGGTGAAGGTTCATGTCATAAAACAAATTCAACTGCTGTAGTAGACTTTGTTTGTTTAGATATTTAGGAATGGCTCAAACCAGATTAGGCCTATAGAGGGACAGTGTTTTTACAACAATAAATAGTCTATCTCATGTTGTTGCAAAATAATCATTGTCATTCACATTCAAGGAGATGCAAATATACATAATCAGTGTCAGTTTGATTGATTACAAATTGAGTTAGAATCAAGGAATTGCAAACATATTCTGACTTTTGTTATTTACATACATGATAGCCTATATGGTTGTCTGAAAATGTATTTGTTGTATGTCATGGATCATTGTGTGTAATAAATGAAGATTAGCATGGTAACTCTTGCTAAATTCAGACATGATTTTACCGGGCAACGTAACCGGGTGTCGACTATAGTTCAGTTGACATAACAAAACCTGAGAAAACAATTGCCTATGAACTATGGTTGGTTAGGTAACCAGAAACATATCTTTTAAAGGGAAAACTTGAATGCTTAAAATATTGCATTGTCTGAATGTTTTCATTTCAGGAAAACAATAATGAAAAAAAAAGAAATAGTGAAAGCAGATGTTGATATTTTTGGGTTTGAAAATAGAGGTAAGTTGTTGGAGAAAACAATCTACTTATGATTAATAATAATTTAATTTTCATGTTTTTTTTATTATAGTTATTGTTACATAGGTAAGATCATATAGTTGCAAATGCACATTGAAAATTGTTGGGTATTTTGAAAACATAAATTATGCAAATATACTTGTATCTGGGTATGATATATGATGCTACTACTGGTCTTGACCCAGAGCTGTTTGGCTCAGTCAGTAGAACTTTGGACTTGCAATCCAGCAACTAGGGTTCAAATCGCTGGATCGGCATGATCCTCTGTTACCATGGAACCAAAAGGGTAGTTAAGTTGTTCTTGGTGAACTTATAGATTGAAGTGACTGGATTAGTAATTCGAGGACGAGTCACGATGTGGAGGGGGAGAATATAGCTGGGTGTGATATAAGATGCTCCTACTGGTCTCGGACTCACAATCCAGCAACTTGGGTTCAAATCCCAGGATCGGTATGATCCTCTGATACATATTCATGGGAAGATTTATCAGTTAATTTTATTGATTGTAAAATCAATATTTACATTTGTAAAATTAAGTGAGTAAAATTTTGTTATAAAAATCTTTTCACTTTTTCAAGACCGTGAAGAACTAGATAATGTTCATTTGAGAATGGAATGGGTATCAACACAACATAGTTTCATTATGGTCTTGTCCTTTTTAACCTACTTCCCACTAGAGGAGATCAAAAGTGCCCAATAGAGCAGCCATTCTTAGTGACCCATCAGGGACAATGTCAAAATTCCAGCCATTTCCTGGCATTTAACTATGAAAATAACTAAATAAAAGTTTTTGTTTGTAATTTGTTTTGTATTTGTGTGTAGCCAGGGAACATGATTGTGGAGAAGCCATTCTACAAGCCATTCCTTGGCATTTAACATTTTTATTTTTTTATTTTTAATGTTTTTGATTTGTAAATCTTTTGTTACCAGGCAACATGATTGTGGAGAAGCGTGCCTACATGTTTCCTCCTCCGTGTCTACTGACTCAGGCTAGTCAGTACGCGATCGTGGCGCTGGACTCGGGATGGAAGGCTCACTCACTGGAATCCATCGCCAAGTGCTATGCCCTACCTACCAGAAACACAGGTAACTGAATTGCTTGCTATCGTATGAAATAAATGTAATATTAATTAAGCCGAATATACCCTAAGACCGAAGGTCCAGGGGCATATGAGAAATTTTGGCTTGTAAAAACCTGTATTCCCCGGGAATCATACTAGTAACGAATTTATCCAAAATTCTACATTTTTACTGGGAACCAATATCTACATACTTTTAAGAAAGCAAACTTAGGAATATCCATGAAAAATGTCTTTCTAACGTACCAAGTCATGACGTCATGATGTCAGTGATCATGAGGTGACAATTATGGCCAAACCGGGGCGTACAAGTTTTTCCAAGACATCTCACAACCAATTAAATTGCTAGAATCATTGAATATTTGGGATGATATTAGTTACCAGCATGAATTCTGGGGTGTACAGGATGTTACAAGCTGAAATTTCCTGTATGCCACAAGACAGAAAGTCGAGAGGTGTACGAGACATTTCAGCTTGTAAAAACTGAAAACCTGGAAATCATGGTGGTAAAGAATTTATCCAAATCGAAAATAGCGAATATTCATGCCGATTGTTTTTCTAACATACAAGTCAAGGGCAGCTGCAGTGACCTCAATTCCATTCATGTTCCAGTTCAACAGCTGCAAATCATGGAATTATCACGGAAACTGTCGATATGGATGAAAGGGAAATCGAACGACCGGCACGTGGATCAACTCTTCGCCTTCCTGCCAGAGTCTCTGGATGCCAACAAGCTCTGCTATGCTCCACTCCTCTCTCTGTTCAAGGATGTCGAAGTACACCGACTCTGTTTCCTTGTCGGTAAGTACTTGAAGACAAAGTTTGTATTCCCGGACACAAAGTTTGCTGTATGTATTGTACCGCATGAGCAAATTTTCCATCAAGATCAAATTGACCAAGGTACAACAAATCTATCAATGTGATTTGATGGAGTGATAATTTACAGTCATCAAAATCAATGTATTTATATTATTATGCTTGACAGTAACCGAAATCAAATGTATTTCTATTATAATTCTTAGCAATAACAATAACAACAATAACAATATTATTTTTACCTTTCAGAGCAAATTTACCAGGTGATGATGGAAGAAGTTCAGCTTGACATCCCTGTGCATTTTGTGGACACGCCTCCAATCCCTCCCCAGACCCCCTTGACCTCTGACCTCATGTTTGGCAACCAAATGTCTGGATGGGTGTACACAGCTCTTATTGCCACCAAGGTGAGACAGATATACTTATACAGCCAGCCATACTTTAGCTTTGATAGTCAGATATTCTGATAGGTTTCTAGCTGTAACCAAAATGGCAGGTGGTAGAGCAATGGTAGAATGTTTTGACTTCAGAGCCAAAGTCTGTGGGTTAACATCCGTCTCAGGAGCCTGGCATCAGTGTTTGAGAAAGTTGTTGCAATGTTTAAAGGATGTGCCGGTGCTCGTAGGTTTAATATGTTTACTGCAACATTCAGTACTATGGATGTTGTGGGTTTCCTCCTGCTCTAAATTGACAAGCCATGATATAAGTGAAAGAATCTTGACAGCATTTCTAAACCCCATCTCAAGATGTTTTTAAATAGCTGTAACTGAGGACATGCTGATCATCGGATTCAAATTCAAGTTGCTGCATTGTTAGTCCAATTCTCTACTGACAAGGTAACCCTGCTGGCTATGACCAGTGGGAGCCTCTTATATCACACCCGGCTAAATAGTTATCATTCATTCCTTTCTTTCTTTAACTTAAAATAGTTTGATACACTGACAATCTAGACTTGTTTTTACTTTATCATTTGGGGGCTGGTGGTAGCACAGTGATAGAATGTTTGGACTTTGGAGCCAAAGGTCCTGAGTTCAAAGAGCCTGGCATCAATATTCATGAAAGTTACCTTTATGACACGATATTGATAAGATGCACTATCTGTAGAGTGGCAATACAGATATCATCCTTGGTCTATCAGTACCAGCCAGTGCTCCCGTGCTCCCAGGTTTACTGCAACATTCAGAGCTACGGATATTGTAGGTTTCTATCTGCCCTAAACTGACAAGTCATGATGTAAGTGAAAGAATCCTGAAACCCCAATTAAATCATTTTATTTTTTTATCATTTAACATGTTTATTATTGTGACATATGAACTTCCTATTTCAGCTCAATCTGCCAGTGTTTAATAAACTGTTCTCAGGAGGAAAACCTGACTTCAGTCGACAGGAGGTATGTACATGGGCCAGTATTTTGTTTACATGTAACACTATTATATATGCCATCATTGTATCTAGTGTATCATTGGTATCACTGAGTGCAACAACACTGCCATGACAGATTCCTCAATCACCAAGTCTGCTACAATTACTTGGTCATCGTGTATGGGTTAAATATTCCTGCTGTGACTTAAAGCACTAATTCAATCAAAATGCAATTATGTTGGCCCTGACAAGTCCGCTAATTAAGTCAACCATCACTAAGTCTGCAATGACTAAATTGACCATCACTAAGTATGCTATTACTAACTTGACCATCACAAAGTATGCTATTACTAACTTGACCATCACTAAGTCTGCTATTACTAACTTGACCATCACTAAGTCTGCTATTACTAACTTGACCATCACTAAGTCTGCTATTACTAACTTGA
>JAUTBT010000901.1:0-10974 GCA_032361225.1 Lepetodrilus schrolli | reverse complement strand
ACATCCGAAGTAGATTGACAGCAGTTGTTCATTTAGTTAGGATTATGTAAAATCTTCACGTAGAAACGGATAATGATATCCCCCTTGAATGACCGTGATCAGCTGTGAACGACACAGCTGCCCAACGACAGGTAAATCAGTGTTTGTAGTTTTCAAGCGGACAAATGTTGTACCATGCGGTCTCGTAATTTCGTTGTACTCGACAAGTCGGGCGTTTCGTGGTGATGTTCAAACCGTACTTTGTTAATGCATAAAACTGCTGTAATTTTTATGATTAAACTACAGAGTGGCGATATAAGGATTTCTTGTCACTGATATATTCCGCTATCCTACTGCCAAGTATATAATAAATAAGTATATGGTCATATATTCATCAGCTGTTCATTGCTGATGTTCATGTAAACTCTCAAGGTAACATGTACACAACGGAAAATAATCTGGTACTAACTTGCTAAATTTGGCGCACGTCGACTTCAAAGTGGCTAATAGTTGCAAGGATATTAAATTAGTTTAACTTACATACAGAGCACAATTGTTCAAGAGCCAAGGTCTGGACATTTGGAAACTATCCTGCGTTTCACAAAATGAATAACTATATAATATAACTATTGAATACATCGAGGCTTACGTCACTTCCTGTTGTGCAAACAAAACATGGAGTAAGCCCTAATTTACGCCCGGAGAACACTACGAATCTTCCGAGAAGTGTATTATGTGCATGATAACATAGGACCTTGTCTGCCGGTACAGCACATACCGATTACATGCGCAGTAAGCTCAATCTAGTATTTATAGCAGTTCCGATCACATAACCAATTGAATAATTCACGTCAATGATGTTGGTAGACCCACCTAATGACCTTCAAAAAATTATGAACCCATATTGCGTCTGGTACGTATCATTCGGTACATATAACTCTTAAATTAGTATTCATGACTATTCAAACAGGTTTCGGGAGTCATTGTTATACACTCATTGCGATAATGCATTGAAATTATTCTATCCTACAATCTTCGCTGTGTCAGACTCTATTACAGCCCAAATAGTGATATTCAATAAATCCACCACGATCAGTTTAAAGCTATTTCTTGATTTCTGAGGAATCAGAGTGTAAAGCTATTCAGAATGTCCCTTCACATAGATGTAATACCAATCAGTAGAACTGATTTACAAAAATAATCAGCTTTCACCCTCTGAGACTGTGGCTGGTCTACTTCAATGTCTACGGTTGTATTTCTGACTAGCGTTTCAACATTCAGACTTCGACTCTTGATAAGAAAATCCGATCCTGGTAGAAGCACGACGTCCCAGGGGACGAAACCCAACGGTCTGGCTAGAATGGACCCGCTCTCCTGCTGTCTAAATATCGCTAAATGGTGGTAAATATCCCTTATAGGAATCAACACTGATTGTAAAACCTCGACCCAGACATCCGGAACTCGGGTTGACCAAGCACGAGTAACTTCCGGTCAGCGGGGAGACTGACCGGAATGTGATGGGAGTTGCGCTGACCAACCCAAACATGTGTTCACTTCAAACATTAGTCAAATATCATTAGTTAAGATGCTCGTTAAATCCTTTGACATACATTGTAAGCGAATACAACTCGATAGTACCATTAGCGTATTCCATTGCTCTGGAGGAACGACTTCAGATGGTTGAAGCTACCGCAATCTACCTTTTAGGCTACTATAGGAACCTCGCGTTACGTCGGGAATTAATATATTCAGTATTAATGTTTGGTCTTTATAATGTATGAATTGAACTTATAATGGAACTTATCAACACACTGAGTTAGTCTCCGAACCGAAAACGTTGTTATAACTTCTACATTTCATTGCCATGTCTTGGACAGAGTTTCCCTCTAACATTAGCAATCGATGGATTTACACGTACGAATTTGTTCCAATATGTACCGAAGAATACCAATTCTTTATTTTAAGCCATTCGTCCATACGCAAGTGTGCATATACATGCATTACAGTAATTATACATCCAAGTAGTAGGTAGGGAAATAGTACAATCCAAAAGCAATAGGCTGGATGTGAAGGTATTCGGTAGGCATACATCCCCAATAGGTATGCTCATTATAGTGTCTATTGAGCATTGCCTATTGACTATTATAATGTCTATTGAGCATTGCCTATAGACTATTATAGTTTCTATTGAGCATTGCCTATTGACTATTATAGTTTCTATTGAGCATTGCCTATTAGCTATTATAGTTTCTATTGAGCATTGCTTATTGACTATTATAGTGTCTATTGAGCATTGCCTATTGACTATTATTGTGTCTATTGAGCATTGCTTATTGACCATTATAGTGTGTATTGAGCATTGCTTATTGATTATTATAGTTTCTATTGAGCATTGCCTATTGCCTATAATAGTGTCTATTGAGCATTGCCTATTTACTATTATAGTTTCTATTGAGCATTGCCTATTAGCTAGTATAGTGTCTATTGAGCATTGCCTATTGACTATTATAGTGTATTGAGCATTGCCTATTGACTATTATAGTGTCTATTGAGCATTGCCTATTGACTATTATAGTGTCTATTGAGCATTGCCTATTGACTAGTATTGCCTTTAGTAAAATAACTCCCCATGATAGCTGCTATTAATTGCGAAAACTATCCATATATTATTATTAGGGTGCCACGATACTCCTACCTCACGATACGATACGCTTCGCGATACTGGACTAAGAAATAACACGTTTGGTGAATAAAACATAGAAGACCTATACAATAAAGGACTACTCTTATCACAATAGAATTAGCCCTACTAGGATGTTCGTTTCGGGACAACATGATTTGAAAAGTTGACTACACTTTAATTATAGTGGACCCCCATTAGCCCGATTCCCCGACATCCGACCGGTTTTGACCTGTAACCAAACCTTTTATTATACAATTTGCGCGGATAATCCGATCGGTAAAATCCAACCCGTATATGGATTCAATAGTTAAAAATAATTTTAAAATCTAAACATATCTGAACATGTTATTTTTAATCGAGCTACAATAGAATTAGCGTGAATCGCCTATCGCGATGTTAGAAGAGAAACGGCGATTCATCGGTGCATCGGTGAATCGTGACAGCCCTATATTATTTCCTGCAATATGCCATTTCTGCCAGAAACTTATAACTGTATCATACAACTATGAACGCTGACAGTAATACTACGGACGGACACAGTAGAGGTTTAGCGAATCATTTTACCGATATGTCTATAAAACAGCTTCGCCACACAAGCTTAGTGTTTTTCGTAAAATTAATTAAAGTTAAAAAATGGATGTTCTTTACAAACATAGGTACGCCATGCTGGTATGTTTATTGTATTGATGTAAAGAAAATCCATAATAACCCAAGAGCCACGAAATGTCATCTAGAGATATGGTCATTCTCGGAAATGTAGGAAGTTGGGCCATGTAGAACCGTGCCGACTGCGAAATATGTTTGTGTATTCGCGTGTGACAAAATGATTATGTAAATATGTCTAAAAATGTACACGATGAATTAACAGATACCGTTGTTGATTCACGTGCTACTGTACATTGAAATATCAGCCAATGCTTCGGATTCCTAGTGGCAATGCCTTTTTACTTGTTTATTTACGAGCAGTTGCTGTTTCTCTTTGACGAACATTTGAAGATTGTTACAGTTTCCTGCATCTTTCAAAATGCTGCAATTAACTGACGCTAACTTTGTTGGTATTGGAGCTAATCAAGGTGGCTCCCTTTTTCATTGTATATTGATGTCATGTATTTTTACTTAATTTTTACTTGAGAACAGGAGTTGCATTACGATGGCACGTGATCTATACAATTCGCGAGAGCCCGCGTGAGACTTCGAGAGACTGCGAGAATGCGTTCTCTTCTCAAACTTGGAATGACTTAGTTAACCCTTGTGTCTAAATTACCTACCAGCATGTTCACAGAACTACATATACATGCAATCCAATATCAATTACCACTTGCTATCCAGGGATTTTGACTTCCTTGTTCAGTAGGCGTACGTAGACATTAAGTGCGACTGATAGTTTGTTCTTCTTTGATAGTCATTTGTTATTCTTTGATAGATTCAGTTTCCAATCTAAAAGCTTTTGCTCGATCTAGAAACATGTGTAATTACGAGATGTGAATCGAACGAAGGATTGATTACTCCTTTGCTATTAGTCAATTGAAATATGATATGTTTTAAAGAAATGGGTGTATTAATACAAAACAGACAGTGTACATATATTTATTAAATGAGTACATGGGTTGGGAAATTTGAAAGACATACGTACATTTGGGGCTATAACCTATTTGTGGATGTCCATTGTATTGTTGATTGCTTCCAGGTTTAAACTAAGTACTGTTATGACGATCTGAGGAATATGGAAACTGGCATTTAGGAGTTACTCTGTGAGGTCGGATATATACCACATGTTGGCTTGTCATGTTTGATAGTCATATCTGAAAGGGAAATATATAATATTTGCAGTTCTTTTACGAAACTGTTTGAAATGATAATTAAATGCATTTCTCTTGTTACGATGTATGTCTGCCTGTAAGTTGGATGCTCTAAATCTAAGTCTCTAAATCTCTAGGTTCACAGGGTATATCTATTTATATCCCCAAATGTATCTTTGATTTATGGAGATGACCGTGTATTTTATTTTTTATTTTTTTTTAATTGGGGTTTAGAGCCGCTTTCAGGATTCTTTCACGGTTTGTCAGGACAGGTGGAAACCCGCAACATCCGTAGCGCTGATGGTTGCAGTAAACTATCGTGCATCGGCTGGTACTGACAAAACCAATGATGATAACATGCCCACTCACTCTACAGAGAGCGCATCCTATCAATATCGCGTCAGAAAGGTAACTTTCGCGAACATTGATACCGGGCCCCCGGGGTGGGATTTGAACCTGGAACCTTTGTCTCCGAAGTCCAACATTCTACCACTGCGCTACCACCCGCCCCTCATGACCATGTATCGTTCGCGTGAAACACACGAGGTACAGCACATGCACTCGTTTTATATTAAGCATATATTCAATCAGTAGCTAACAGATAATAGATGCACTATGTATATTGATTCATGATCTAATATCAAATATATGCTACATGCTTATTGAAGCCGTATCTAATCTGAAGTATACGTACTACATACATTGAACACGTATCCAATATCCAATTTATAACCCGATACCGGACGAAATAACGTCGGATACCCGATGAAATAACATCGGATACCCGATGAAATAACATCGGATACCCGATGAGAAAGAACATCAGCAGGACAGCAATGTTATTCTACTGTAGGATAACACTTTAAAACTTCAATGATTTGCTGTAATCTCCATTGGTCAAGTCTTGTGGTGCGACTTTAATTTATGCGGAACAGTAAAGGTAGGTAAACGAAAACAAGAATGGTGTGGCTTATAGTTTGAATTTAAATTATATTGGTTGATGAATGGGATCTCAACCTCGTCGTTATCTTAATCATTGTTATCTTAATCGGTTTTTGGTTGCTTTTATCAACTCGTAGGGTAACATTGATATCAAAACAACATACTCGATTGGGACGCAAACCGATGACTCGACCGCACCGAACGTGTAATGTCTGTGGCCTTATGGCACATGCTCTTGTAAGCTACACTCATGGCCTACGAATGTTCCTGACAAAACTCGGTTAAACCGCCCATGCGAGACGTTCGGTATTCGTGCAGTCTTAAGTCCTCCGTTCTCCTGTCAAGTCGTACACCCATTCCCTTCCACACTTACTTTACAAAATTCGGCTAAGCCTAGATCCCGTGTCAGATGCCCACCTCATGACCATGTTGGTGTAATATAAGGTGTTAGTAAGGCCATTGACGACAGATCATCAGGAGACTGAAGCTTGTAATTGCACCTTACGGTTGCATTGATTTCTAAGGGTGCCTGTGTGATGAGTATCGTTGATGGAACAATCCGATCATTACAGCATGATCATGAGACCTCGCTTAAGGGAACCAGATTAGCAAAGCACAATAGGATAATATCAACCTGTTATGGATAACCATATGCATGAATGACAATGACTCCTATGAAAAGCGGATTGTTTCTATAATACCAGTTTGAGACGAATGTTGTTAGACAAGCTTTGGGATTTTATTAAAGTAATTAAAATTGTATATAAATTACTATAGCTCTATGAATTCCTGGTAAACTGTGATGAAAGTATATATATATATTGCTTTCAACTACCGTATATCAATACAATTTTAATCTGATAATTTCCAATCGAAATATATGGTATTGTTTATATTTCCCTTGATAACATGTTTCTGTTTTCACTCGATTGCAACATATTGTCTTTACTGATATTAGTCATCGACGTTATTCATTCTTTTAATTAATTTCGGTCACCAGACAAATCATTTGAGAATTTCGATCAGCAATCGAGACAAGACTTTATATTGAGCGTCTTCTGGAACTCATTTGTAGATTTTTATCTCGGAAGGAGGGCACTGGAAGACCAGTAGTTGATGGAAGCGTAATGTTTACGGAAGCGATCCTTTTCCCCTGTGAACGTTGTAATTTACCTTCGTGATGATAAACTGTCTAAAGCTGATTGCGTGTGAAACTCGAGCACACATGTGGCACATGAATTGAACGGAATTAAACAAAAATTAAATGCACTTGATATAAATATCCCAGTGACAATCATTGGTGTAATAGATACGTTGCTCCAACATTCTGACTAAACTTAAACTGTCTAGATAGCATTCTGTTTGAACGATTTCAGTTTATTTCGATCATATCCAACGTTTATTCATCGTGAAAACGTGAATATATTTTGAAGATACCAATATGTCACTGTAGAGGTTTAGTACTCTGGAATATTGAATTATCGTGGATGGGTGGGTGTACGGCATAGTCCATTCTCCAACTTGTATTCGGATATAATATTGATATTCGCGTACGCACGTCCTCCACACACATATTGACCTTCCTCAACATCAAACACCAAAGGTCTGACCAACTGCTAATACTCTCTAATTGGATGTTTTCCCTGAAAGTACGGAGGTGATTAGAAATAAACAATCGGCTTACCTTTCTCTTGTTTCTCGTCCTTACGTCCTCCGTCGGGTTGGTATTTCCGGGTGCGCGCGCACCCCAAATGTGACATCCGATCCGGAAGTAGCATAAACTTATAACAATAAGAGGCAACATGTACTGCACCAACACCATGTACAAGTTATAGTAATACGGAAACTGTTCTCTCAAGAACTCCGGAATGTCTAGTCCACACAGCGGGTACGATCGGCCATTCTCTTCCACCACCTTAACCCTATAAAACAGGACGCACGGTACACCCGACAGTATAGAAAACCACCATATCGCCGTGATTATGATGGCGGCGGAACGTTTGGAACATCCGGCTTTGAAAGGATGCAAGACGGCTATGTAGCGGTCGATGGCGATGACGCTCAGCGTTATGATGCTGACGTTGACGGAGATGACCTGCACGAACGGCGCCAGCGAACACATGAAGTTCGCCAAAACCCAACGTTGCAGCAATGCAGCCTGGAACTGGAATGGTATGCTGAAGATTCCGATTGTGACGTCGGCGACGGCGAGGTTGGCGATGAAGATGTTGGTGACGGTGTGCATGCGACGGTTTCGAACGATGACAAGAATGACGAGACCGTTTCCGATGACGGCGAGGACTGAGATGGAACCGTACAGTAAAGCCAGGAGGAATATTAGCCCTGGGGGGACATCGTACGCTTCGATGTATTCGTCCAGCGTTATATTAGAACCATTAAACGTCAGGTTCGGGATACCGTACGTCGTCGTTATGTTCTCAGAGGACATTGTTGCCTCTCTTTCTTTCGCTTACCTTCCACGGAATAGTTTACGTGTCGTGCGATGCTTTGCGGAACCTTCTGTTTAGAATGTGTTGTACTAAATCCAGATGTCCTTTCTGTTCTTTTCGCAAATCCTTGAATCGCATGTCATCTGCTTTCATATTTTGCTCTGTCGTTTACAACATAATATCCATGAGAACAACAAACGTACTATATTCTAGTATAACAAATGGTCTTGCAGTTATTACACAGTTGCCAAGCGAAACAAAACCTATTTCTATTAGTCTACAAATCAAATGTATATATAAAAAAAAAAAATTTAAATAATGAAAGTACAGAAAGGGTTCGTTGAAGTCTTCTACTCACGTACCACAAACACTAGAAAGTAAACCATATACATTTGTATAGGTAGGAACATAGGAAACCGTACACATCTTTAAGAGAACGTCTCTGGATGAGGTCCAATGGGTGTATCCTTTTCCTTGCGGGTGCAAGACAAACAGTCACACACACAAAAAATCCACCGACTCACATTTTCCCTTTCCTTTACGCGTTCCACAGTACAGCAAGTTTGAGAGAAGCAAACCATTAACTACAGCGATAACTTTAACAAAGTTTCAACTGCCATAGTGAGCGAAGCGGTCAGCCTGCTGAGATCTGACGAGCCAATACCATCACACTTGGGAATCAATAAACAAGGCCACGTGACTGTGACGTCACCAAGACTCGGTACCTGTAGAAGCGCGACTACAGGAGTGTTAGAAGCGCGCCGCAAGGCGTTTGGCACTGACATCGGCATCTGTACTCTCGCGCGATTTAGTATCCTCGTGGCGGTGATGGGACCACGAGAAAGAGTGTGATTTACAACTGCCAATCTCAATTAGATATCAACAACACGGCCAGACATGGAGCATTTCACACCGTCCCTGCTTGTAATCTAAAAGTGAGATCGATCCGTTTAGAAAACCACTTCAAGATTGGCTACAATACCTGTGAGAAAAGCTGATTTCTCCTGCGAAATCTTAACTTACAAATCTACTAGTATTAAACTTAATTGTATTAATATATTTTACATGTAACCATTGCTGTTAGTAACCCTTACTTTCAGACCCCAAGAGAACATGTTCATGATATAATCATAAACCGATTATTATATGCACGCAGTATTAGTTTATCAAACAATGGATGTAAATAATGATTTAAATATGTAACATTATATCAGAATCAATTACTAGTACAACCTACATGTAGGCCAAATAATGCTGTACATTTGCGCACACATATTGTAGATAAATACTGTTAAAATAAAATAGTTAGCAATACATGCACATGCACATATCCAATATTACTGATTAAGTCTTTATAAAAATAATTGCAAACGGAAACTAAAATGTACGAAGTACGATGGAGTGACAATACTTTCAGTCTGAAATGGTTTCACGTCCTAATTGGAAGTTACCCCCTAATTAAATCATATGCGTGGAAGTATATGGAGTTGATTAATTGAGAGCGCATTACACATTAACTGACCAGGAAACCTTTTTCTTAATTAACTTAATTCGTTGCGGACAACGTGACAATGCCCGTGTTTCAATGTAAAACCGCGTTATACCGGTAAAGTCCAAACGTTCCAAATATTTGATAAATGTACGACTTTGAGAGACAGAGCAAGGACATACCATACGTCTTACACACTTGTATGTTTATGTTCATGTCGTGAATACTGATTGAGTATGTCTCCATATTCCTCGGGTAAACCCGCTTTGACCTTGCCGTGAATGGCTCAGGGAAGAAAAACAAAGAAACCCCCAATTCATATTGAGGGCCCGTAACAAAAGTGTAATCAATCTACATCTGTGTAATTTCTAGTTGTATAAAAGCGTAAGAAATAAATACATACAAATATATTATAGGCTTTCTTATCGATAACGTGCGGCTTAGTGCCGCGTATTGCAGGTCTATTAATTAGCATACTGTATGCTATTAGCATATCCCTGTATACCACATACAGTGGGAGCATGTTGAGAACAGATGCCAAATCTGAACACGTAATAAGTGAGGTTAAATTTATTTGACTAATTATTTATACAATGCTGATATAATATATTGATGCAAGACTTCTTAACCAGAAAACGCTTAAAATGTGTATGTATGTTAATATTCTTTACATTGGATTACTTTATTGCAAGATAAATACATGTGAATTGATAAAATTTATTTGACTCTAGTGGACAAGTAGTAAATGTATATAAACATGATAATGATAATATCTCAATCTCAATAATTGGAACGGAGCCTGCACGAGTTATCAGTTGTGGAATCACATGACCACGAAACCTGTTTCGTTTCTCACTGTTGGTTCAATATACGTCAATTATGTGTTAATTAGTGCTTACCATGTCAATATTGGGTTCAGAAAAATAGAATATATTCCCTTTATAAAATAAATTACTATTACTATTATTATTATTATTATTATTATTATTATTATTATTATTATTATTATTGTAATTGTTATTATTATTTATTATTTAATATGTTGCTATGCAATGTTTTTTTGAAATTTATATAATTTCAACAAGTGTAATCGTTTCCTCTCTAACATAAAAAATGAAGGTATTGTACGATAGAGGAAACGAAACATGATCTAAATTGTTCGATCAATTTGTTAAACAGGATCATATTGCAATAATATAGCTATTGTGTTAGCATACATATTATGATAGCATATTCTATGTATGTACAGTGTACATATCGCCACTTCAAAGAAGAAATGTCTTTCATCATAGGAGACATATTCTCTTTGATCGCAACCAAATTTGAAGGTCTTCGATCATTCATTGATACGAAAGGTAGACACCATAGCAACATCCAACGTTCGATAGCTCTGCAAATACAATGCTGACTTCACGTTATTATATCTTGTCCACTTCGACGTGAGAATATTAATAACATTTTAATATTTTATTTTATTTTTTTGATTAGGGTGTTAAATCGCTTTCAAGATTCTTTCATTTATATCACGACTTGTCAGTTTAGGGCAGAAGGAAATCCGCAACATCCGTAGCGCTGAATGTTGCAGTAAACCTGAGAGCATCGGCTGGTACTGACAAGACCAAGGATGATAAC
>JAUTBT010000900.1:0-10975 GCA_032361225.1 Lepetodrilus schrolli | reverse complement strand
TTCATAATTAATAATTCCTCGTCGCGTATGGGTGAAAGATTCCTGCTGTGACGTAAAACAATAATTCACTCACTCACTCACTCACTCACTACTACCCCAAATAAATCAGTTACTTGCGGAGTGAGTCAGCTACTACTACTTGAATAAATCGGTTACTATCCGAGTGAGGTACGTGCTGCCCTAGTGAGTTAATACATCTGTGAGTGAGGTACTACTCCAGCCTGTGAGGTACTACTCTATGGAGAGGCCAAACTGGTACATATATCTCATGGCGCATTTGGGATTGATTTTTCAGATAAATTGAATAGCAATTTGCAGTGGACGTTTCTCTAAAAGGAAACTATTTCCCCTACATTCACCGTGGAAAGCTGGAGAGTGATGGCTGTCTTCAGACTGTAGAGTGAGACTGTGGACGATAGGCCGAAACCAATCAGAGCAACACTATTGGTAATACCCGTCAAGTCTGATTAACGATAGACAACACTTACAATCAGAACTCATCGGCATTGCTCGGAGAAGACCCTATGCATAATGATGTTAGTGATCAAGCAAACAGTTTCATATAGTTACCTGGTTCTGCTTTCGATCTGGGAAAGCCATTTATAGGAGCCAGCAGTTTCAAGTAGTTGATACAGACAGACTGATCAAAGAAGTCGGATATTGCAGACATAATTAAGTGTTTTCTATACAATTGGACATGCTAGTGGAGGCATTCATATTGAAAACATGTTCGGGTTATGTCTGCCATCTTCAATCATAAGTAACGACGAAGTTCTTTATGTTCTGTAGTAATGAAACAAGATATTTGGGTTCTGTTATCAGTAATGTAGAAGCTCTTCATGTTCTGGTTTAAGTAATAAAGGTTCTGTTATCAGTAACATAGATCTCCCTGATAGTTACAGATTAATTTACTTCCATCTGACGTCACCATCGTCCTCGACTACCACACAGGAGTGTCTGCAGTAGTGTCTGTAGTAGGCTTCTAGCTGTAGTGTCTGCATTGGTGTCTGTAGTAGGCTACTGCCTGTAGTATCTGTAGTAGGCTACTGCCCGTAGTGTATGTAGTAGGCTACTGCCTGTAGTGTCTGCAGTAGTGTATGTAGTAGTCTAATGCATTAGTGTCTGCAATAGTATATCTAGTAGGCTGGCACCTGTGGTGTCTGCAGTAGTCTGTAGTAGGCTACTGCATGTAATGTATGTAGTAGGCTACTGCCTGTAGTGTTTTACTAGTGTCTGTAGTAGACTACTGCTTGTAGTGTCTGTAGTAATCCCGGCTACGTCTGTCATCTCTACAAAGTGGCAGTTTATGCTGGAATTAAATATATAAGGAAACAGTGTGGTGATTTGTCCAACAAGTACTTCCCGGACTAACACAGCTGGGCTAATCAGCCATGACTTCTTGGAAGATTGATATCACAAGGTTTCCGATTATTCATAGGGCCACTGACAAGGACATATGTTTATTCATGGTGCCGATGACTGTATATGTTTATTGATAGGTCCACCAGCAAGGTATCCGTTTATTAACAAGGCTGTTTACAATGTATCAATACCAGTTTATTGAAGGGACACTGACAACGCAACTGTTTATTCATAGGCTCACTGACAAGGTGCTAACTACTTGTTGATTGGGGACGTAGTGGACGATTTCACGGATGTTTCCCACGTGGCAATCCACGGTGCGCGGTACAGGCGTCTAGTCTACTAACTGATGAGACGAGATGATGTACATAACGTGTAGTGGAGATCTGGACTACACAACGATTACAAGTCAAGCAGCAAGATACAAGAAGTCAGATTCCAATCCGAGCGTCCTGAATAGATATCGGGGTTTAATACGACGTGGCCTGAGCGATAATCAATGTAATGATTGCAGACAGGACACGGCACACGTTCCCGTACTGCTAGAACCGCCTAGCCAATTGCAGCCCCCTGTCCCTCACACTGTCCACATCTGACTGTCCAATTGGCGGCCAATCTGTCAGCCAATCTGATGGTCAATTGTGTTAATCTTGACTGCCATGATCAATGGAATGTATGTCGTCTGCAGGTTTTCTTTTGTATCGTTACCATAGTTGCAATCCAATGTGACATTGCCAGGGTTACGTAACTAGCAAGGCCGTATTGTCTGATATTCCTATCAGACAGTACTAGATAGTACTAGTCAATCAGTATTAGTCAAATATAAATAATAAGATAAGCATATAGTCAATATGCCTACTAGTCAGATATGACCAATGAGAGAATTCTCATCGGACATTCTTAGTGAATACTATATAGTTAGCACACACAAAAAACACAGATGTAATATTAGTCGGACAGTAATACTTAAACAGTAGTAGTCAGGCACTGTTATTAAATACTAGTCAGCATTCGTCATCAGACAATACTGTGGAATATTTTATCAGGATTTGGGAAGGCTGTTTATGATTGAGGCCGGTATGCATAGAGTCAAATTTTGTGAAACATCAGCTGTCTTTAGCTAGATAAGAAAAATGGGGCCCTAGTCCCCCGAACCACACCTTTTCCCAAAGCGCTAATCATTCTCATGATTCTGTAGTAATTAGTCAAACTAAATTAGTCCGCTGAAGGCTACTATTCAACTATTACTGGCCAAACAGTATCAGAATCGGTTCTAGCCACTACCAGCAGGAAACATTCGGTCACCTCCCTCCGAGAACATGGCAAGAGTAAGTGACATATAGACAGCATTTATTTAGTACCTCGTGTTATTATCCATCACAGATATTAACTGTACGCCAGGAGCAATATGCTACCGCAGCTCATTGCCGACCAATGGCCGCCATAACGTTGATGAAAATAGACTCCGGGGAGCGCTCTCTGGAGGTAAATTGGAGCAAAGTTGCAATTCTTTGACCTGTTGTCACGATATGAGAGGACAACTAAATGTGGTGTTCCTCATAAAGGAGGGTTTTATTAAGTTTACTGGAAGTGAATATTGCAGAGAGTGTGGTCTTGAATAATAATAATAATAATAATAATGATGATGATGATGGTACTACTACTACTACTACTACTACTACTACTACTACTACTACTACTATTACTACTACTACAACAGAGTAGTAGTAGTTATAGTAATAGTAGTAGTAGTTTGGAGGTTATAGATTGGCTACTGATTAGAGGCTATAAATTGCCTACTGAATGGAGGTTATAGATTGGCTACTAATTGAAGGTTGGAGCTCGACTACTAATTGGAGGTTAGAGATTGGTTACTGCTTGGAGGTGAGTGCTAGGCTACTGATTGGAGGTTAGAGATTGTCTACTGATTGGAGGTTAGAGATTGTCTACTGATCGGAGGTTATTGGAGAACCTGAGAGTATCTATGATTCGCTCCTGGCTCACAGGCGACTGTAAACACACAAAACAAGCAAGCAAGCCCACAATGAGACACAGGCTGAAAGACTTGTGGTGTCCCCTTAGGCAAATGGCTCTGTTTACCCAGTAGAGAATGGGTACCCGGTAGGATGACATAGTCATGTGAATGGTAACCTTGTGGCTCTGGAAACAGCAGCTTGGGTTGAGAAGGAGCATTGATTACACACTGATCCATTGACTGGGTATAATAATGTATCGCTTTGAGCATGCCTTATGGGATGGATTTGGCACATTATACGTCGCCATTGTTACTACTACTACTACTACTACTATTATTATTATTATCATCATCATTATCGCGGTTGCTGATAACAGGTTACCAGTTTGTTACAGTAATTCTGATTGGAGGGTCGCACCTCGGCGTCGTGCAATCAGCTATTTGTTCAATGAGTCAATATCAAGATGCTCTGTAATTTTTCACGAAATCTCGTCACAGAGTTTCGCCAAATCTGGTTTCAAATCCATAGCATTGACTACTGTATAATAACGTGACGACGCCGAAGCCAGGCATCAGCATCGTCACGTGGCCTGTATTGTAATAACATCCTTTACCAACTGCTCCTTAATACTTAGGTCGTATCCCTGCAACTAGGCAACAAGAAATAATGTTAGTGTTTAAGAGGTCGTGTTAAACACGCCATAGATTATAGGCATGTATGTCCCATGGCTAGGTAAGTAGACACACGGTTGCTGTGACCGTCTAGGTTAACTTCTAGGTACGATAGTGTCTAGGTACGGTAAGGTCAATGTACGAGGGTGTCTAGGTACGATACCGTCTAAGTGCGACACCGACTAATTAATTGTACTGTTCCCATACCGTACGTGTATCTGTAGCGTAGAGCAAGATGGACTAGAGTACGGAATAGTGCTTAATATGGATCAGAGGTATTAGTGGCCGATCCTTGTAGCAATCAATCAACTTTAACAGGTAATTGCGATTAAATGTCGGTTCTGAGTCTGAAGACCAAAATTAAATTTTACTTAGATTGACAGGTAACATACATAATATCTAGACTGCATGTCCACAGTCTCGGTTTATTTTTTACCCAGAGTGATTCTACGTTTCACACCGCTATCCACACCACACATGGTTGAACAATAAACATCCCATACTGTTGGGCTATGAATACCTAACATGGTTTTGGAAATCCATACTCAAATGATTTATTTAAACATTATAAAACGACTGCTGCTGATGTCTATTTTAGGGTATTAATAAATCAATCCCAAAGAGATTCATTATCCGCAGTAGTGGGCAGAGCGGGCGACACATCAACGTCATTAGTATAATCAAAGAGTTTAGTTGTCTGGCTGCTTTAACTTCTTGCTGTTCAATAGAACTGATAAGAATAATATCGGTAATGCTAGTTCCTTGTTCTAAGTACAATCAGTTGTTGCACAACCCAAGTAAATGATGTAGAAAGCGCTTCAAGCTGGCAGTAGACTTGCTGAGCGTGATATTTAATGTCTCTATATGGAGGAAAGGTTGGATTCTAATCTGTAATCAATAAGTATGACGGAATATACAATGAGGTGAAAATATGTCTACCGATCCATTCTCGTTGTCTGGGCAAATTCCATGCACTCTGTTACATGTTTTCTCTCTCTCTCTCTTAATCTTAATTGTTATTCCATAAGTTATAAATAGCCGCAGACCATCCGAATATGCAATGGACAACACGTCACTATCTCATGCTGATAGAAGCGGCAGTAAAAGGTGATATATAATAGTCACTATATAAGATAACTATATAAGACAATGTTAAGTAACTTCGTGTAAAGATATTTTCATTGTGAATTTGAAATGCGGTCTATAAATATATCATGTCGTATATCTATCTATATGTGTGACATGTGTCATATACTTGTGTACTTGTTATCAGTACTTACTTAGGTTTCGTATTTACATGTATACACTTATTCATAACAGTATCATTGTCTTGTACTTCGATGAACGTCATATATATCATTATTGTTCAATAGCCCCATGAACGTCAAAGTCATTATAATTCAAGACAATTGCTCATTGTTCTTCCGTCGTCATATGATTGTTCTTCAGGCGTCACGTCACTACCTAGTTACTGCATAGTTACGTGCGCTGAAATAGTTTTATTAAACACGTTAATTTCTCGTTATCCAAACTTATCTGTTGGTTTTAGTGGCTGTCATTATAAGGAATGAATGTTGATTCATTAGCATTCATTGTGCCATGAAGCTAATGGGTCACGAGACCAAATTTAACATGAAGCGCTTCGCCCCTCACGGAATTTGGTCTCGTGACCTATTAGCTTCATGGCATAATGAATGCTAATGACTCAACATTCATTCCTTAAATAATACGTATATAAACTGTGTGCTAGTTTACGTATGTTGTAAGTATTACTTTACGGTCTACCATTAATATGTCAATTTACCCACACACATATAATATACTAGTAGCAGTAGCAATCACATATCGTTGGTATCTCAGTACTAGATCTCCTCCAGTTGTCCACAAATCTCACATAACATGTATGACGGATGTTAAGCACCAGACAGTATGTTAACTAGTAAGACCACGCTGCATCAACCTGCGCCTAACAGTACACATCTGCCATGACATGTATATTCAGCATACTGACATGTATACTCATAGCATACTGAGATGTATACTCAGCATACTCTTTCGTCACAGTTGATAATTCATCCTCTGACACAATGGCGATTGCTTTATTTTTTAAAATATTTTTGTTAAATTGGGGTTTAGAGACGCTTTCAAGAATATTTCACTTATATCACGGCTTCTCGATTTAGGGCAGGAGGAAGCCCGCAACATCCGTAGCGCTAAATGTTGCAGTAAACCTGCGAGCACCGGCTGGTACAGACAAGACCAAGGATGATATCTCCATTTCCACGTTACAGACAGTGTGCATCCTATCAATATCGCATCAGAAAGGTAACTTTCGCGAACATTGACCGATGGCCTTCTTAACAACTGTCAATATATTATTACGCAATGTCATGTATTGAGAGGCTGACAGTATTAACATACCGGTACATGTAAGTCGTCTGAAGTGACTCCTACTAAGAATGATGTAGATCATAGTAGTGACCAATGGCTTTATGGCGGACATGCATGTGCATTTTCTTGCGTAAGCCTTGACGGGATTGAGTCCGAACTGCACGTGTATACTTGAATGTACAGTATACATCTGGTGTCACACGGCTGTCTCGCGGGTTTGAGTAGAGAGAGCGCGATGGTTCTATATTTTATGTCGCCGGGTTACGTCCAGCAGGGAATGTCCGATAGGGCGCGTCTACAACAGCCGTGTTGCCGGGAGATTGAAGTTTATAGTTCTAGGGACTGTATAAAACTTTATGATCGTCATTATAGTGTATGCAGTTCAACTTGTATGTTCAGTGTATGTGTATGCGTGTTCGTTGTTTGTGCGTTGTTTGTCCACCTCCTGTTAGGATGCACCGATGCAGGAATATCTATGTTTTGTTGTTCTTTCTTGGAACACAGCTAACAGAACTGAGTGGATCTACATCAACATCATTATTGCACCAGTCATTGACGCCAACTATACCTGTACCTCAGCCGGGAGTATCTCAGCCTGGATTACCTCAGCCAGGATTACATCAGCCGGGAGTATCTCAGCTGGGAGTACCAAAACTGCCAGTACCTAAACCACCTCTACCTCCATCGCCAAAGACGTCTGCCTGTCCAGATGGGTCGGAGTGTCGTCACGGCCGATGCTCGAAGGGCGGGGAGCGCTGTGAGTGTCAGCTCGGATGGGGTGGCCGGGTTTGCGAAGTACCTTGTTCCCTGGACTGCGGTATCCATGGCGACTGTGATGTGGCCGATGACGGAGCTGAGTACTGTAGGTGCAGAATAGGAGTCACGTGTGAGGACGTTCAAGCAGACGGCGAGAAGCGCGTGTCAGGTATAGTACAGCACCATCACCGCTGCCAGTATTTTTAGCATCTGAGAGTCATCAGGAAATTGAATTAGTAGTAGGTGAGCTTTGGACATATTGGTCGATACTGAGGTGAACTATAGTTGTGTTGAACGTGCATCGAGTGAAGGTGAGATACTGTCAATTGCAGAAATTATGCGTAATAATAACTTGATATGAGGAAAACAATCCTGAAAGCGTTTCTCAAACCTAATTCAAACCAAAACAAAACCTCCAACATCGAGCAGTGATACTAAGAGACGCAATGGCCATGAGATATTAACATAATATTTTTCGTCAAACACCATTTAGCAACCATCTCATTCATCATTCAACTCAACATTCAATAAGCCTACATTTCCCCAAATTACTGTAGCGCTGGGTATCCTTTCACAAAGCTCTCTTGTCCACTAAGAGACCATAACGCTCTCTTTACCGATAGCTAATACACTGCAAAGAGAGCGTAATGGTCTCTTAGCGAATACGATAACTTTTGAGAAAGGATACCCTGGTCGGCAATTACTGCTAGCAGTCATGCATGAACACACTAATGTAATTACGTGTGTGACAACAAGCTGTTGTGGAATATCAGCAGCAGGGCTCTCACATCTAATGACACTATAGATAATTAATAACACTTGTACATGCATGCTTTGCGGAATTGGTTACACATAATATAGGCTCTGCCTCATGCAGCGTGGGACATAACCTCAGAAGACACAACCTCACAGGACACAACTTCACATGACACAGACACAACTTCACAGGACACAGGACACAACCTCACAGGACACATAACACAACATTGCACGACACAACTTCACAGGACACAATCTCAAAGGACACAACAAAACAAGACACAACATCACAGGACAAAACCACACAGAACACAACCTCACAGGACAAAACTTCATTCGCAGTCGGACATTACTCCACTCAAATGTTATCCTAATCTATTAGCAACGTTTTGTCAAGTTACATATTTGATTTATACTGTTGAAACAATTCAAGATACCGCAGTACTATTAAATGCAGGATTATCATAATACGTCGTGTTTTATATTCTGGGCCCAGTTCCACAAAAGGATCATAGCTCTACTACAGTAGCAACTTACGACTCTCGTAGCGCTACGATTGTTCTGTGGAAAGGGAACCTGGTAACAATTTAAGGCACAATCTTAAGATTCTTGCACATCAGAGGCGAATTTCGCGGCGAAAAACTCGGCGAGTTACGTTCTGAGATAGAACCGTATCATTTATCTATATGCTTGCACACCAAAAGCGAAAGAATTACTTCCTATATCCTTTTACTGTTGTCGATGATTGTCGCGGCAATACATCGCTCGCCTATGGTGTGTAAGGACAGTCATACTGCGCGTTTTTCTTACAAATTACAGAAGACAAGACCACTTCAAGTGTCGCCCCTGCAGCGCTGACCGGCTGTCCCCCCGGCTTCCCTTGTGTTCACGGGCACTGTCCGGCTGGTCATCCGAGGTGCCATTGTTTCCGGGGCTGGGCTGGGTCGTTCTGCACGGACAGGTGTGGTCTGTTCTGTGGGGGGCACGGGGAATGCCGGGGGGTTGACGGACGACAGGTGTGTTACTGTCTCCATGGATACACCGGGTCAGAGTGCGAGGAAGTCCTGAAGGTCACTCCTGCTCTGGGTAGGTGTAATGAATCTTCGTTTTCTACCAGTAGATCATCGAATGTCACCTTACCGATGCTCTGTAAATCTTAATGCTGGTAACGCATTCTAAGCAATATGATTGGAATTGGAGTTGGTATCAATGTGATGATGTTCATAACTCGGTTTGATATCAAAGGATACTCGTCTTTGGCCCATCATTTCCAGGTATTGGTAAACGTTGTTAGGTGAAATTAACTGGTATAAAAGTTGTCCATCATGGATATCACTTACAAACGGCGTAGCTTAGAGATAAATGTTAATCTTAACCATAGACTACGCCATTGCTAAGGATGGAGTTAATGTTACCGTAGTTTCGTACAGAAAGCCAGCTCATGTACTTCACAAGGTTCTGGTCGACATTGGACCGTAACCATCAGGCACATCTAACTCGGGGAACAAGTCAGAGAATCTTTTTCCTTAGCGAAAGCTTTGACGTCGCCATCCTTCAACTCTGACATGGGCAGGATCTGTAGAAATGACAATAACACACTGGATTGTCTGGCCTTGTTTCCGGTGCATGACCTCAAGATAACAAGATAACAAGAAAGATTAAGGATTTAGTTTATGTTTCAGGAACACCTCCAAAATTATCTCAGAATCTATCATTAGATTCAGCTTCCATATCTTCCTCCTTGTCGACTTTCTTCCCCGTCTCCTTGCCGACCTCATTTCCGACCCCCGTGCCGACCCATCAGTGTCTGCCAGGCTTTATGTGCAAACATGGATACTGTGAACCCGGTAAACTGCAGTGTGTCTGTGACCAGGGCTGGACTGGGCTTCTCTGTCAAACGCGCTGTCCTTTGGATTGTGGGATGTACGGGAGGTGCGAAGTTATCTCTGGAATTCCCCGATGTATCGCCGACCACGGTAAACTGAGTACGTCAACTACAGGTAAGATATGTCGTCCTGACAACAGCGTGGCTTTCTTAAGGTTCGAACATGAACATATATTGGATTTGTATAAATTCAATCTTTTACTGTACATACGAACGGTGATTGCATGTATTCATTATAATCACATGTTTTAAAGATAACTTGGTTTAGATGTAGATTGTTGATAGTATCAGGCCAATAAGTCACGATATACCAATATGACATAATCTCATGAGCTTGCATTGATGTCAAACACAAGGAGCAAAGAGTGCATGCTGGCGACATTCCTGACACTACCGTTATCGTGACATCTCTGTATCAGTTCCAGCACAACCTCGAGACCAGGTTCTGTCCACCTCCGCAGCAGTAACCCTGCCAACAGCCGAAATTACTTCCGACCCTTCTTTCGGAACATTCACAGCACTCTCTGGATTTACCTTCCGTTCCGTCGCCGAGCGCACGTGCATCCCGGGATCCTCGTTCATATGCAAATACGGCACGTGTAACCGAGGCTCGAGTTCGGAAAGTCCAGCGACTGGGTCCATGCTGCAGTGTGTCTGTGACCCGGGGTGGATCGGAGTGTTCTGTCAGGACCCGTGCCCCTTGAAGTGTGGCCAACACGGGCGCTGTGACATCTTCAAGAACGGAAGTGCTTACTGCAGTTGCGCACATCAGTACATGGGGCCCGTGTGCGCCGAATTGCGGCCTGTTCCCGGACTAGGTAATCAGTGGTTTCTGACTTATATTAAGAAGTTACTTCAAGAGTTCACTGAAATTTAGAGCAACATTTTAAAGTTTTAAAATTTTGTTTGCAGGTAGCATTCTAAATATGTCCCATCTCAAGGACAGTAACTCAAGTGACGTTCCTATTCAGTCTGAGTTCTGCCACCATATTATCATATGTATATCTGAGTTAGCTTATCAGTGTGTTTTCTTAAATGTATATTCTGAGTTAGCTTATCAGTATGTTTTCGTAAATGTATATATATATATATATATATATATATATATATATATATATATATATAGACATATAATACAATTTTATAGATTGTGTCAAATTTAATGTGGGCGTATA
>JAUTBT010000899.1:0-10976 GCA_032361225.1 Lepetodrilus schrolli | reverse complement strand
CATCCACGTACCAGCCGAGCTAGAACGTGCTTCACTTTAACCTGAGCGGTCAGCCGTGCAATGCACGGGACCATGTGGTAAAATAAATGATGCAACAGAAGTCTACCACCAAGTAACTTTGACTATCGAGCCTGGGCGACTGGGTAGGCAAAACACTAATACTAACAAGAACACACTACTATCAAATCTAAAACTGGTGAGAATAACCAATTACAAAACTGAATCGTGTATTTTATGAAGTACAACTCTGAATAGGAAAAACTGTGTCTTTGTGCGTGTGTGTGTGTGTGCGCGTGTGCGTGTTGCGCGCGCGTGTACGCATGTATATATGTATGAATGAATGAATGAATAAATAAATACTATATATTTCCTACTGTAGATTCGGAGAGAAGATTAAATTACTGTAATAACTTAACTAAATACATGAACTACGCACATGCACGTGTTCAAGTTTTATTCCAATAAATCAAGGTTCTTGATACAAGAGCATACAACATATAGCATTCCAACATAGTATCATAATGACAGTTTACAGAAAGCTGTCTTAATGTTATTTACTATCTTAACTAACATACATTGCATTAGGTATCTGAATTTATAGACAATTGGATTTAAGCAAAAGTGTTTTGGTAGAAATGTATTGCGAATGGTATTCAGTGATGGACTAATAAAAAATGGAATTTGTCATATACGGTAAGTTTACATAATGTACATATTCCATCTTCTATATTAATATTATACCACCGGCCTGTTTCATAATTATAAAAATGCGACGATGAGATGAAGAAATACATGCTCAAAATATGTATAAATGCTATGTTCGAATTCACAGCGCATATAATGTAAGCTCACCCACGATGAGTTCCATATGTAGGCACACAATGAAAGCAATCAATGATTAAATTAGATTAGACATTAACAATCGCGTCATAGGAAGTTTAGCGCGCAAGCGATCCCCTCTGGCATGTCTTTACATGATCATATAGACAGTAGTCTTGTACATTCTATTAATTCAAATATATCCATTGGTAACGTGTTGGTTTGTTGCAAAATATAAAGATATATGTTATGACATTCCGCAATAATAATGGTAGCTAGTAAATTTACATGTTATGCTATTTTATAACATTAAAGATTTGTACGAACTACTTGTATTATCGATTCATGAGAACAATCGAATATAATCGATTCTACGTCATGTTCAACATGTGAATTCGTATTCTTAAATGACAGCAAGTTGATCCTACAAATTGATGCTACAAGTCGATCTACAAATCTCACCGAGAAGCACCACGAAGGTATACAATCACGGGTTTGTTTACATATTTCGTGATCAAACTCATTATTACATGAAAATATGTACATTTGATGTGTCTACACAAGTATATTGGGTAACCAGCTACATTTTCCGCATATCCCACTGGCTTTCAATATTTCATGTTGTATTATTATTAATATTTATAGTATTTGTAGCTTTATTGGTACCAATGGTTGTAATAGGTTATTTTGATCGTGTTCAATTATTAGAGTTATTCCCCCTTAGTCTATTAGACTATAGAAAATTGATATATTACAGTTCATTACCAACTGATTATTTGGGTTTTACCGGAATTTTACCTATCCTATAGCAATGAACACATATTTGGAGGTACAAACTCGATTACGTGTATACCAAGTGCATGTACTTTGCATTTTAAACTCCAATTCGGTCCAAAACGACTTAATCTGTTATTATATGCCTTTAATGGCAACCTTTCCTGAAACTCTCGCAGTCACCTAGATATTCACTACGAGAGCACTATGGTCTCTTAGCATGCTCTACCAAGAGCGATAGCACTTCCGGTGTGTAGCGAGTGTGACTGTTATGAGAACATGGTATCTTAGTGGATACGAACACTCCGTGAAAGGCTGCCCAACATTTATGATTGTAAGTCAGTGCTTGAGAACAGAATAATTCTTAAGAATTGATTATTATCTTAACTCCTCAGGCTGGTATTTTGACACTTAATTAACACGACGGTATTTCCATTTTAAAATAATCGCCGGCAGCATACATAAGTAATGTGTATGTAGTTATCATTGATCAGTTGGAGACTTGTACCTGGTGTGTACACTGTACTGAACCTATCTCACGGGGAAAACACCGTGATTACACACGTCCTCATATAATCATCTTTATCTACATCGTACACACTATACATGTACAGCTAAAGGCGAAAGATTAAAACGACTTTTAAGGTATGGGTGTTGACGGGCAATATAGGTTACACCCGATGTGCTAAAGCATGTAAGGGCAATTTATTCAAACACTTATATGGGATCTGATCATAAAAGACAGCGCTAATTTCTAAAATATGAAGACAATACCTAGAATACGCTTATAATCCTAACAACAATCTTTCACACTCCAGGCATTGACCAAATATACATCCATAAATCTTGACAATGAGGCGACTATTGTAATTAAATTGAAGGTATGCGTTTTCTACTTCAACAGATGTCCCACTAACGGAATGACAGAGCCACAACAGCCAGTGTAATACATTGCTTGATCACGCCCCAGGACAATGGAACACGTTGAACCCAGAAGGAAGCCGAACCCAAAGAGATTTGAGAAGACGCTCTTTGTGAACCATCGGGAAGACCTAGCCCTTGAGAAGCGTCTTGCGTCGATCTCTCTGACGTCAAGGTTGAGAATGATGGAGTTGGACAGAGAGAGAATCGAACTGAGGAACGAATACAGACTTAGCACGTGCCGTAAGATGCCGTCTGATGATCATCCAAGGCCAAAAGTTGCTACATTCCAAAGCAAGAAGGCTCCTCGGCGAGCATTCCTAGATCCGGTGAATTCGTACCTGCTCAGTGAGTATCGAAGAGTTGGACAGGTGATACCGGCTATACTGACTTCGCTATCGGCAAAAGAGAACAAATCTGAAATTGATTTTCCACGACCTCTAGAAGAGGAAGAAGAAGAAGAAGGGGGAAGAGGCGGCTCTGTAAGAGGAGAACCAGATCTGAAGAGGATGCTTCATTTAATTCGAAATGTGAGGAAGTTGAGGCATGATATGGCTTTTAATAATCGACTCGATTCGCATATCAAACTGAACTTTAGGGATCTCATGAAGAACATAGAAGAGAAGGAGAAGAGAACAAATTGGTCGGATACATACACGGATGGCGCATGTGTGTTACTGCGCAGAAAAATGAACAAAGTGAGAAAGACCAGTCTACCAACTGCTCGTAATATTCAAGGTTCAAGGTCACGACACAACGAGGGTAACTCTTCTTTCGATGGGTCCTATCAGTGTGGAGATCATCGTCCATACACTACTTTACCATCGAAGCTTAGGTCAAGCTCTCTCCCACTTCCGGTCTTGCCAATGACGCGGAGTACTACCACACTAGCAGCTATAGGAAGGCAACCAAGATACATGACGTCGTATATGAAACAACAACTAGCCGAGGAAGATGAATATATTACGAAAACAAAAGTATCGAAAGAACTTGAAAACTTTGATAGAATTATAGGGAAGATTGGACATTTTATGGATACGTGTGCCACTGACAAGTTCAAGTGTGTTCCTTCCTTTAGGATATCTGGTGATGACGCAGATGCCCTTCAAAAATACTAACATGGAGTCTAATATCCGCTTAAATGGAAATTACTCGTACATGTATATAGTTTATCGACCGATACGGTATCCCAACACGTCCATACTCACTATTCTGTCACTGACAGGCTGGAGACTGTTCAGAAAGTGTGGTGTACGTACATAATGTATGTGGCAATCCTTGGTTGGGAATGACTTTGCTATACCTTATCTATCATGTTAATTGATTATACCGAGGTTCACATTTATGTCGTTGAAGCGTTGTAAAATATCCATGCGATTACTTCCCTTGTATGACGAGTTCCGATTTGGAATGAATTTGGCAATATTATTGCTTTCGAATGTCGCGAATCAAATGCCAAACAATATCATTGAAATAAAGTCTTTATTATGTATATTATCACAGATAGCAATGTTGGGCCATCGTTGGTTGTTGGTTGGTACGTTGGTTCATTGGAAAGTTACGTTGGCCAACTTATCGCAATAAATTGAAAGTTATGGAATAGTTGGCCCAACGTTGGTCAACTGTTGATCATAAAGAACTGGATTTGGTATTCAGTTGGTATGAATTGGAGAAATTGTTTCAGACACTTTCAGTGTGGGAGTAAAACAAATATGACTACAATGCATGAACAGTATTGGAAACCATAATGATGTGAACAGAAATGAAATGATTTTCTAGTATTCACTATTCATGGTATTTGACATTGTAATTTGTATGCAGTACAGTACAAGTATCAACATTGTCTTGTGTGGAGTTGATTCTTGTTTTCAAATATGAAATGTCAAATGTATAATTAGATAACCAATAATGACTCTACCAATCTTGAATTGGCAAAGACAATAGTAGATATAATGGTGATGTTCTTATATAGTCTATAAGTTATATTTTCATGAAATGTGTGCATTTACATATATCCGTGTTAGTGTTATTATGAATAAACTATTTAAACATTGTCGCTATCAGGCTGTATCGAATGTTTTTGGAAGTGAGGCTGTTCGGAATTTACATATTTAGCTAATACATTCAATTTCACTGCTGTTTTTTTGTATGACATCTTTTACGGCACTTGTGACTTTTATTCCAAATGCATTCAACAATCAGGAACCGTTTGGATTAGTGGACTTAAATTAGCCCAATATATGTACTATTTCAGCTTGGCCCAACATTTGACCAACAGAGGCAATCAGCATGATGGGAATGACACATTTGCAGTTGGTCCAATGTTCAACCACCAATCTGGGCCATCGTTGAACCAAATAGGGAATATGCATCTGTTGTTGGCCCAACGTTCAACCAATATTGGCCTAATGTTGAGCCGAATAGCGAAATGACATTGGGCCAACGCAACATTCTAACGATAGGTCAACATTATTAAATATCGTTGGGCCAACATCGGTGGTTTGACATCAGTTGGCCAACGTTGGGTTAACGTATATTTGTTAGCTGTATATTTACTGTTGGTCCAACGTTCAAATACCACGTTGGGTCATCGTTGAGCCAATTAGCAAAATGACATTGGGCCAACGTATAAATCCAACAATGGGCCAACGAATCATGGATTGTTGGCCATCGTTGGACCAACATTGACTCGCTATCTGGGATGTTCATAATTTCGCATTGCACACTTTGCGCGATTGCTGACGGCAAACAATTTGCATCACATTCGTGTTTTTCATGTCGATTGTATTATTTTGTGTAAACATAAATAACCCGGGAATAGAGCCGATCTGTCGAAAAAAAATAGTTATTTCTAAATTGTTTAATTGATTATTATGGTGATTTATGGCTGTAACATTATCACTTGTTTGTGGTTTCTTCAAATGGAAGATTCTGTTCGAGTCCCTTTGCACTCACATAATTTACTGTAGTCCATTAACTTGAATCTGAGAAGCAATATTGCGAAACACTTACAAACATGTTTACAAGTTGAACACCACACGTGTACGCATGACCATCTGTCTCTGCGCATAGCATCAGAACAATCGGAACACCTCAATGTGATGTCTGCTCTTTCTAAGATCTGACGGTAAACATAAAGTTCCAAGTTTAATTAGCTGTTGATTTCAGCTGATCTACATTCGACCAGCTGAGGCTGGGGTAAACCAGGAAATTAGGAGAAATGAACCCTCTTAGCCGAGAGCGTGAATGTCAAAGATATATTTTTAATGGCCCTTTTTTTTAAAAAGAAACATTTGATTCCGCATAATGAAAAAAGTATGTTTTATCCACATGGGATAGAATAGTAAAAAATAAATATTTTGCTTATATCTATATAGATCTAATAGTAAAGTCATTTATTTAATAATAATAATAATATAATAATAATAATAATAATAATAATAATAATAATATAAAATAAAGGAGACATGATACTGGTCTAGGTCAACCTCGCGTAACAATCTAATATACAACAAGGAAGGACACTTGATGCTCCCTCAACACTCAACTGAAATTTTAAATGTGTATATCTATTATATTTTCACACTCTGTAGTTATCCTAATGGTACCACTTCCTGCTCCCCGTGGGTGCAGTTCTTATCATAAATATCTTTGAATTAAATCGAATCTCTGATAACCCTGAACGAAGTTATTGAAATGTTCAGAGAACAACAATGAATCATCCTAGTTGTGTACACGGAAGTTCAAGGAAGGTGGAAGTTGGTTTAAAATAAATAGTAAATAGTCTTGTGGGAAAATCAAAGCATTGTTGTCCGCGATACATTGTATTTTGAATAAACTGTTTCACGTGCAATGATACAATGTCTAGCTTTGAATTTTTCTCAAGACTATTTACTTTTTATTTTTAACTAACCAGAAGAGAGTACGTGCATTGGGTCCTTGAACTTCCGTTAGGAGAGGTTGACCTAGACTGGTAACATTATTATTATATTTTTGTTTTATTTTATTATTATTATTATTAAATAAATGACTGTATTATTAGATCTATATAGATATAAGCAAAATATTTTTTTTATGTGGTTTTATGTTATCCTCTGGAAATTTCAATATACGAGTTAACATGTGAGTTCATAATATATGAATTGATATGTTATTTACGTTATGTGGAAACATTTAATTTAACAAAAACATTTTTTTTAAAGTTGTATATTACAGTAAATAGGTCGTTAATTGGGTTACTAAGTCAAAATACGAATTAATATATTATAGTGTATAATAACCATGGGCATCTCTCCGTGAAGCTATCGTATACTACTATATCCACTACGAGACCATAGCCATATCGTAACATTTAATGGTCTCGGTCGCTAGATGACGAACTTAAGAGCGGGTTAGTGTCTTTACAATATACAATATACCGGCATCTCTAACCCGAATTTGTTTATATTTTATGTATTTATATATTTATTTGAAATTCGGGTTTAGAGCCTCTTTCAAGATCCTTTCACTTAATGCTTGTCAGTTTAGGGCACGAGGAAACCCGCAACATCCGTAGCACTGAGTTTTGCAGTATACCTGCGAGTACCAGCTGGTACTGACAAACCAAGGATGATAACCTGTAATGCCACGGTGCAGACAGCGCATCCTATCAGTATCGCGTATCAAAACCCGAATGCAACGAACAATGTAACAAACAGCACGTTCTAATTTAACAAATGTAGAAGCCAAGTCATTGGGGTGCTTCTTGATGACCTTTCATATTCCCATCAGACATCAGCGTGTATCACATTGAGACACGTGTAACTATACCGTGCAGGCATCCCATTGAGACACGTGTAACTATACCGTGCAGGCATCCCATTGAGACGCGTGTAACTATACCCGTGAAGGCATCACTATCAAATGTGTGTCAATCTAACACACGTGGGTGGAAACATAAATAAATCAGACAGTGGCTGTACGTTGTAAAATGCCTACCATGCCTGATGTATCGTTGAAACGCTAATGTGTATTTACATCTGGTGGTATGTGTATAAGTGAGTAAGCTTGCAGTCGGGAGTTCGTGTTCATTACATTCTGGAAGCAGACTGAGTGTTGTATTACGTTATGGAAGCGGAGATTGTTGCAAGTTCAGTATTTTCTTTAGATTGACACCGGCTATTTATTTTTCTAGATGTATTTCCCACTGCTTCTCTCTCCTTTGACCCAAATCGGATGGGAATAATTTGACAAAGGAAGATTATATAACATTTAACCGTCCATAATATCAAGGTGGTTGTAATAAACAATAGTACTAATAAACGAGAACATCTTTGAATATGGGAATAATTTGACAAATGTAGATTATATAACGTTTAAACTGTCCATTATCAAGACTAGGTCATGCGGTGGTTATAAACAATATCACTAATAGACGGGAACATCTTTGAATATAAGAATAATTTGAAAATATTAAGTAGATTATATAACTAACTGTCCATTATCACGACTGGGTCATGCAGACGGGAACGTCTTCGTATGCTATAATGAGTAGTGCATGTAGACGGTTTTTATCTAGACGTGTTCTATGTTTCGAAGTGATTACATGTTCAAAGGCAATGCTGGCACTTAATCCAAATATACACTGGAATAACATAGGTTGTACCTGGAGTCTATCATACTTAAATCAGACATGGGAACATACATCCCAGTACAACATACGTCTACACTAAGTGATAGGCCATGGCTAATACTAACATTCGCCGAGGTTCCAATTACGAAGCGGGATGCTCTGATTGCGACTCTGACAACAACGCCCACTTCCAACCCATTTCCTATTTAAAGCCAACAACGTGCTTTCATAGATCATGGATAATTAAAATGCATAGCTCCGGCTGTTCACGATATAACAACCGGGCCTATATGACATAATATACTCAACAAAACAATTTAAGGGCACCGGCAGATATTTTGTGGGGAAGCTTTCTACCAAATTTGGAAATCGGCTTGGAGATCCTGGTGCCATTCTTCTTCATATACGCGTCTGCAAGTTCTTGAAGAGTACCTGGATCATGTAGACGTTTGAACTTCTTCGTTGTTAAAATAAAATACAGCTAAATTTATATATATAATAAAAGCTCCTGCTCCTTACTTAATTTTGTTGAGTATAGATATATCGTATCGGATTGGCAGCATTCGTTTATAATAAACAGTCCTGTATAATTGTTAATTGACGTGATCCATCACACATATGCTTCTTTTTAGATGACGTAAAACTCTAATGTTTCTGTTTCAAGTAACTTGGCACACTTTGTTTTAAAATGCTATGCGGACGTGGGTTTTTGCCTGTCTAGTATGCGTTTGTTTATTTTCACATACCTGAACTTGTCTGTGTTATATGGTTTACTGCTTCTGGAAGTGAATGTTTTGTTGATTTAACTACGTTTTAGCACGGACATTTTGAACCAAGAGAAGGTGTACTCGTATTTTGTATTCGATATTGCCACAACAATTTCATTTTACAAACGACAAATACTATTAATATCACAGTGCATATATGGCTATAGACGTATTCTTCAGTATGTATGAGCGCCATTATGACTTAGCCTATGCAAATATTTGCATTTGATAGCGGTATTATGAAGAACAAACTACGATTAGTCTTGATATTAGTATTATAAGATCAAATTTGGTCATAATACTAGTATTATAAATAAATAAATACCATGCAGTGAATTTAACCCTCTATATGCGAGACAATCACAAGGCTTAATGTGTCTAAAACAGCATGTATAGAATGATTAATTCCAATAGTCCAATCTCCTATTAAATAATAATAACAATTACACACACATATAATATATATATATATTATTTTTTTTTCTGATGGTACGATCATCACATCTTTATATGTAAAATGAAATAAATTATGGCACATTATTTCAAGAATGCCAAACAACCGTAGAACGTTAGGAAAATATAAGAAATGCAGCTATCGACGTCGAGTTTAAATAATGTCATTTTTTTCATGAGGTCTACGTGCACAAACCATGTACACATTTATCGTGCTGAACATGCACGTGCAAGACGGATACACCTTGCCTTCAAGTGGTCGGGTTTTCCTTATTTATTCGTTCGCTGTTGGTCAAACGCTCTGGCTGTAAGTTATGCCACGTCTTACCAATGACCAACGCAACATTGTAGATTGCAAGCAGGGGAGACTCGTTTAGCAGTTTCACGATTATTAAATGTTGGGATCGATTTAGCCAAAATGGAAATGTCCGTGATCGACCCAGATCCGGTAGACCACGTGTCACGACGGCAGCGCAAGACAGCTACATCCGGTTACGCCATTTACGGAATAGGTTCTTAACAGTACCTCTACTACTGCAGCCATACCTGGGTTGCGAAACATATCAGATGAGACTGTACGGAACCGCCCAAGAACAAGCTGGTTTACGTCTAAGACGAACCGCTCAAAGGATAGTTTTGGCGCCACGTAATCGCATCCTAAAACTCCAATGATGCCGTAGATGTCTAGTATGGCACAGGGACCAATGGCGGAGGATTCCTTCACAGAGCTGACGGGCGCGCAATGGTATACCGTCGACGTATCAACGTTTCGCGCAAAGTTGCACACAGGAAGCGGATCGCTTCGGAAGTGGGAGTGTCATGATGTGGGCAGCTATGTGTTTCAACGGAAGGACAGACCTGGTACATATCCAAGGCAATTTGAACGGTATTTGGTACAGAGATGAAATTTTAGCTCCACATGTGATTCCCTTTGTGAACGAGAACAACGTAATTTTTCAACAGAACAATATTCTATTTATTACATAAATGTAGTGAAATATTATAAGACAAATATTATTTACGGAACATGTTCAATTTTCATGTAGTGATATTTCATATAGTAATGTGTAATTGCAGTCCTTGTCTATCATAGTGATTCTATTAATAGTTAATGAAAAGTCTATTCAAAGTCGCATGGTGGTAAATATCACCAAACAGGAGGTTTGCCAGTAGTTATTTCTATTTATCGCAAGTTCCACTTTTTGAAGGTGAACTGTTGGAGATTATCCAAGTATGATCAGCTGTTCATTCTATTTGCAAGCCATTAGCCAAATATATCTTCTTCTTTTTAAATGGGTACCTAAACTTACGTATGGACATTATTCATGCATGTGTCTATATGATAAACGAACGTGAGTTAGCTGATCTTACTTAACGAATGCTATATATCAACGTAAACTGTATACCAGAATTATATAAACAAACAACTGTTTAGATCTTTAAAATAGGTTTACTCCATGGCTAGCTACTCTTGAAATGGCAGCTAAAATGTAGTCTTCAAAGTTTGCATTAAGAAAATGTTACAGACCATGGGTGTTTATCTGAAAAGGGCAGCCTGGTTGTATACATCCCATGTGATTGAGAACGTATATATATATATACATATATATATATACATATATATATACGTT
>JAUTBT010000898.1:0-10976 GCA_032361225.1 Lepetodrilus schrolli | reverse complement strand
ACTTATATCACGACTTGTCAGTTTAGGGCAGGAGGAAACCCGCAATATCCGTAGCGCTGAATGTTGCAGTAAACCTGACAAGACCAAGGATGACAACTGTATCTAGTTTTGCTGCAATTGTAACAAGAGGTGACAACATCTTAAAAGCGGCTCGAAACCCCAGAATATACCCCAATCTTACGCATGGAAAAAGACAATTGTGATTTCAGCGGAAAACAAGTCCTGGCTGCATGCTCCAAGCCATGTTCAGGGCAAATAAATCGACCCCTGGGACAAATAAATCAGCGGATCCGCGCAAAATTGTCATGTATTAATTTTTGACAAGTACACAAAGTTCAACGTGATTGCTCTTGTATAAGAAATCATTTATTTTTCAAAATATAATTACTCTTGACTGAACAACTTCAAGGCGCTTAAATTGGGCGGCGTTTCAGTCAGTGTAACCGCTACACGGGTCACTGAAGCACACGTAAAATCCACTGGAAACCGGGCACTTGAACAAAACTGAATACGATAATTTTATATTGCACAACTCAATAACAACCGAACTCCAACACTGCGCGCAACGTGATGCAGCACGGTACAAATTCAATCAACAATGAAAACATTAATTCAACATGTGAATCAAATTTGGCATTATATTAATGTTCCAGTATACACAATATTTCAAAACAGATAAGTAAACAAATTAATTAATAATTTGTTTACAATTGTGATTCAAGTAATCAAATACAATGAATAGATCACACGGGGCTATGACACTAAAACAAAGCAGAATAATGGCACTGAGCTCAAGGTTCTGTAGGTTACAATACATTGGCCTTACTTCCTATACATATATTATCTAGCTTCCATCAATTAACTCAACACTTTTAAGCGTAGGAACATGTTTAAGAATAATAATATGCATTGCAAATAGAATATATATCTTTTGGAAAATAAATCGAAAAATTAAACTCGCAGACACTGGGTTACAGTATAACATCTCACTAAAAGTGAGCTACAATATTAAATAATACAAACCAAAACCTCACTTTAACTTACTTATAAATATTAATTACGAAAATTATCATTTTATCACAAAGTGCCCAGTTATTAGCCATTGACAGATGAATGGAAAGAGGCGACTAGTTGTGAAAGTTAAGTACTGTCAGGATAAAGTAACACCTCCGATAATAGGAAGTGATAAACACAATTGTAATCTAAACAAGAATAAGTTAAGAAGTGTAAAGGGAAGGTGGAAAAAAGTCTAAGTGCTTCATGTTAAGACAAATACATGAAAAGAGGTGTGCTGAAAAAACATCCTTGCCACCCACCAGTGTTTGAAAAATACGCTGGTCCATCAGTCTCAGACTGACAGATTAACTGAAGGTCCAATATTTTATTATTGCTGTTTCCTTAGGCTCGGGAGCTTCTCCGCCCAGCATAATGACCTTATTACGAAAATTTGGACCAGGAGCATTTAAAGCTACTCATCCTTCTGACCAGCAGGTATTTTCTTAGATTTAGTGAACACCGCCACCCACCCCTCTGAATCTGCCCCCTGATAATCACAAAAAACATCTGAATATGGGTGTTGCACTCTCTAGGAGGTTAATTAACCTTCTATGTGTCAAAGAATGGAGATGCCATTTGTGATAGTGATTGTCATTAGGGGGTTGTGAGAGGGTTAATTTCATAACATGGTGCATCTGCGTCAAGGTAAACATGGGACTAGATTGCAGCAATGCAATGTTGTTTAATGTGCTGTCATAATAATAATAATAATAATAATAATAATAATAATAATAACAATGTGAACATGAATATTGCATCAAATTCATGCTCGAAAACTTGCTCATAGCTCTACATTATTATCCCTGTCAATGGATGTGTGGGCGGGTGGTAGCGCAGTGGTAGAACAGTTTGACTTTAATCTTACACATAACAACATGTTGTAACAAATATTATCCAAAATATGTGACGATTCTAGCGATTTGATTGGTTGAGCAGTGTCCTGGAAAAAGTCGTACACACCAAAGTTGTGACCTCATGATCTTTTTGACATCATGGGGGCCGCCCTCGACTTGTACGTTAGAAAGACATTCTGCATGGATATTCGCAAGTTTGCTCTCTTAAAAGTTTGTGGATCAATTACGATTTTGGATATATTTCGTTATGAGCACGATTTCCGGGGCATACAGGATTTTACATGCCGAAATTTCTTGTACACCGCATGACCTTCGGACTCGGGTTATAGGATAAAGATTTGGCTTGTAAAAACCAATACAACTCGGAAATCACGCTGGTAACTAATAATCAAGTGAGTATTTGACCTCAGACTAAATCAACAAATATTTCAACATCAAATAAATTGGAGAGTACGAAAAGTAAAAACATATACAGATGTCAACTGAGCAAAGCTGAAAACACGATTGGTTTGCTCTCAAATAAATAACAACACAAAAAAAACCAAGCTGGTCCTAGGAAGAAAGACAACTGGGTCAGTTGAGCTTGAATGGGACATGCTCTACTATAGTGTGGCATGAAATGCACTGACACACCTGTTTGGTAGATTATCTTGGTAAATACTCTATGGAATGAGAAACAAAACAACTCCAATTTCTTATTTTGTACGGACCAGGCAAGAACGCCTAGGCGTAATTTGCCTGCAAGTGCAAATTGAGCATTTTTGCATGTTCCATCCTGAAAGACGTCGGGCCTTTGCATACAATAATAAATAATACTTACTCAAAATATTTAGTGAAAGCTATGTAAACAGATTTTTTTTTATTAATGGTGCATGATTTTTATTTTAAAAAATTTGGTTAGGTCATACAAAATACGAAATTGAAGTTTTATTGTTTGTCATTTCATAAAGTATTTCCTGAGATAATCTATGAAATAGGTGTGTCAGGGCATTTCATGCCAAACTATAACAATGGTAACACTCCAATAAGAATACAAGCTCGTGTTATACAGAACGATTGTCGTGCTATGACAGTAGTAAAACCATGCTAGTGTACAGGAGGTACGACTCTCGTAGCGCTGCGATTGTTCTGTGGAACACAACCCTGTATAACTCTTAGTAGAGCATGGCATACAAGGTTCTTGTGGAATGGTAATTGGTATATATTGTTGCTGTAAGTGGTCTGGCGACATCTTGGTTAAGTGATACCTGATAACATTCATTCATAAATAATATTTACATAATATTAAAAAAACAACCCAGTAATTAACTTTATGATAATTAGCAACAACAAAGATAAAGACTATCCGGAATATCAACAAATTGCACAAGATGATAAATATAACATGTGGTTAATAGATGGTGGAATGGTCAACATTCACAACTTCCGTTATTGTAGAATGCATCAGAGGATCTTGGTTGGCGTTCACAAGGCATACAGTAAAACCTTATCACAGGCATTGTACACATCTGACAGCACACGAAACAGTCCATTTTACACATCTGACAGCACATGGAGCAGTCCATTTTACACATCTGACAGCACATGGAGCAGTCCATTTTACACAGGTGACATGACACGGAGAAGTCCATTGTACATATGACAGCACACGGAGCAGTCCATTATACACATATGACAGCACACGGAGCAGTCCATTGTACACATATGACAGCACATGGATCAGTCCATTGTACACATCTGACAGCACATTAAACAGTCCATTTTACACAGGTGACATGACACGGAGAAGTCCATTGTAATCTGACAGCACATGGAGCAGTCCATTGTACATCTGACAGCACATGGAGCAGTCTATTGTACACACGTGACAGCACATGGAACAGTTCATTTTACACATCTGATAGCACATCGAAGCACAGGGACTTGTAGAGTTCAAAACAAGTCAACATAACCTCTTTTCTTTTCCAATTTAATAAAAGAAAATAATATATGAATGCAAAAATTCTGCATTACAGGGTATCATTTCTCGAAGTTCTCGTATCTACTATCAGATCATAAGCATTCTCATGATTATCTCTTTACACATGGTGAGTGGGCACCTACGACAGTGCTATAGTCTCAGTAGAGATGAGAGCTTTGAGAAACGATACCCAGTCCAACAAATTTACAGATATTTTGTATTATATACTTTTTATTATTAAGTTTGTAAAAAATTGTCATGTTGACTGGGTCAATTCTACAAGTCCTTGTGCATGGAACAGTCCATTGTACACAGGAGCAGTCCATCTTACAAATTTTTACAGCACATGAAGCAGTCTATTGTACATAACCTGCTTGGACACATTGTACAAATCTGACAACATATTGGGACACATAACACGGAACAGTCCACTGGTAAACATGACAGCCAGCACACAGAATAGTCCACTGTATATATTTGACAGCATTTATATTTGTCGTATTGAACACACCTCACACAATATAGATCCATTATGTTGCAAATTCACTATAATTATATACAGTATGCACTTAACCTTCCCTACTGGATTAGGTGCAGGCACTGCTATTTAGAGCATCTCCGGTTGCCTACAGCATGGAGAGAGTTAAACACCTCATACAGCATACCAGAATTATTTGATTGCGCTAGATTTACATAGTGTGCCCTCAATATAACATCATTCAACACTCCATGGATTTGGATAAACCAGACAGGCCTGGATCCCATTAAAAAAATAATATATATATTAAAATTCAAAAAAAAAGAGAAGATATTGTGAACACAATTATCCTCTGATTGTCATTGTACTAGTTCTAAATATACTCATCTGCCATCAATAATAACTTCTATAACATTAGTAAGAATTCAAACTTAAAAGAGTCATTGAGCAAACAAAGTCTCATTCCATTTGGTCATTTATCAACTAGCCTATCTACAAACTATGCTACGTTAAATGATGATTCATTTACCCTGGCTGGATTCGACAAACTATACTCATCTAATCCTACTGTAGGCACTTAAACACAACTTGCCGATAAGCCAGTTCGGAGTTTAAAATACGCACAGAATATTCATCTCATGTCAAAGGTGAAAATACATGAACAACAACTGTCCATTAACAATGTGTATTTATCATCCATTTTCATTTACCTGTTTGTTACTGTAAAGTATTCTGGTGGTTCTGATAAGTATTTAATAGCATTATACTATACTATAATGTGCTTTCACTTTTGACACGTGCCCGTGTATTCTGTGAATATTCAAATGTCAGAGCTGGCTTATTGGTCATTGTATTAACATCTTCATTGTATTAATCGTCTCTTTAATAGTTTCAAATTTCAGCAAAATGTTCTCTTCTGTTAAGGCGTGAAGTGTCCGTTACTATGCACCATGTAGTTTCAACAGCAGCTTGAAGTATCATCTTCCTTACAACTAATGTACAGTCTGGAACTGCGATAATTACAAATCAACATTCACCTTTCAATGAATTATCACGAAATCCCATTACAGATTACCAACATGTCAAACATGTAGGGTAATTGACGTGTAGGGTAATAGACGTGTAGGGTAATAGACTTGTAGGGTACCGTAATTACTCTAATAATTTGGACAGGAAAAAATACTTAGATTTGTAACCGCTCGAATTATTAGAGTGAGTATGTAGTTTAATGTCACTGCAGTAATCTTTCAACTATTTGCGAAAAATACTAAAATTTTAAATGATCGGTGTTCGTATAATTAGGAACAACAAAAGGAATGTTCAAAATATGGTTGTAAATGAAATGGTAAATAAATTAAGGATATAAAAAATATCTTAAAATTTAATAATTTTTTTAATTGTTTGAATAATTAGAAAATTTCGATTTGAAAACAATTGTCATATTTGTATTTTTAAGGTCTGATTTCTTAATATTTTTTTGGCTGATTAACTTATTAGGGTAATTACGGAATACAGTGGGGAAGGATACTGGTGCAGGGTGAGCATGAGGTGGGGCAAAGCATATGGAGGTTGGTGGGGTGGTGCTGATTGGGGCGAGGATGTGGAAAGTGGATAGATGATTGTAGGGCTGGGTTTGTGTTTTCCTGCCTGTAACATGTTGTTTTGCTTGTGTCGTTCTGAATGTCATGTCCTCTTTGTCATGTTCTGCTTACATCATCATGTTCTGCCATTATGCTATATTGTCCGGTATTTCACATTGTCCTGCCTGTGTCAAGTTGTCCTGCCTGTGTCATGTTATCCTGCCTGTGTCAAGTTGTCCTGCCTGTGTCATGTTATTTGATTGTGTCATGTTGTTCTGAATGTCATGTCCTGTTTGTTTCATGTCTTGCTAACATCGTGATGTCCTGCCATGATGTCATAGTCATGCTTGCATAATATTGTCCTTTTTATGTCATATTGTCTTGTTTGTGCAATATTGTCCTGTCTGTCATTCTAAAGGGTAATCAACAAAGAATAGGTCAACAATATTGGCAGTGTACAACAAATATAGACAGCAATGTCAGTTATGACTAGACAACACATTACCTTATTCCGCACCAATACATAGAGGGGTGCAAATGTTTCCATGCAAGAAGATATGACAAGAATTGGAAAATACGATAGAAGTGAGAATCAATAGAATAGAGAATCTTAAGATATTTGTAGCAAGAACTACACACTTGAGAAAGTACATTCGAATAAAAAGATACAAGCTCTACTTCGTGGGATGCAGGGAATGCTATGATACCATAATGGTGTGTGGTGGGTGTAAATATAGAATCAGGCATAGAACTCACTCAAGAGTTGCACTAAGAAATAGATGCAGTGCAGTGAGTAAATAGTCTTATTAAAATCAGATAAAAAAATTACGCTCAAATATTTCGAATGTTTAAGGTGAGTGAATTATTGTGGGTATCTTTCACCCATACGTGACGAAAAATGTTTAAGGAATGAAACAAGATCTGATGTTAAATGGATTGTTAAACAGTTCATATTTCTCACAGGAATGAAAGCAAGTGGTGTAGGAATACGTAATGGAGGGAGGACTTTTCACATAATTCCAGCGGTGGGCATGTACTGAAGTAGTAGGCCTCGCTGTGGGCCTCGCTGTGGGCCTGCTGTGGGCAGTAGGTCGGTCATGTCTCCTGTAGTTCTGGGTGCAGGTGTGTCAGTACAAAGAAGGCCACATCCTTGTTCGTCCAGTACGAGAAGTGAGACGTTAGGACCGACATGTAGCTGTTCTCTAAACTCCGCTCTCGTACGTGGTAGTCAAGACGGTGCTCCAACTCTGTGAGGATAAAATAGTGAAATAATTAGAAAGTCCAATATATAATTTAACATCGTCCGTCAGTTTAGGGCAGAAGCCAACCCTCAAATCTCCCTTCTGTATTAATTAACAAATGGGCATCTCCAGTTGTCTGCAACAGAAAGAAGGTTAATATAGACTGCTATCCAACATATGGTTCAAGATAACTCATAACATAAATATCATATCTTGCACAGTAGTGCATAACACCTGGAATGATTTTCATTGGCTGGTTACATGGCTTGCATCACAATTTTTCCCATGCCTGTCATCGTGATAGACAGTTTCATTGGTTGGTACGGTCGGGGCGGTGGTGGGATGTATTCATCCACCACTCCATATTTGACTTCCACATGAGAATACGTTTGAGTTGTATGAATTTCCGTTCAAAAGTTGTTGAATAAAGAAATTACTCGTGTTGTAAAATCAATATGACACACTAGCTTGTGTATTAATCTCTATTTATGACAGCCATGATCTCTTAAATCCGAAAATAACCATAAAGTAAATTTCTATGCTGTTCTCTTCTTCAGATGGTTTTACTTTTCAAAAGTAATCTATACATGTATCTTTAGATGAAGAACTAGGTTTTACATCATTTTTCACATTTGACACACTTTCTATGATTGAGCAACCATGCAATGGCTAGTCATGCTTACTATCACTATTTAATACTTTTAAAAAAAAAGGGGTTTCAAGATTCTTTCACTTATATCACGGCTTGTCAGTTTAGGGCAGGAGGAAACCCGCAACAACCGTAGCGCTGAATGTTGCAGTGAACCTGCGAGCATCGGCTGGTACTAACAGACCAAGGATGGTAACTATCACTATCTACAGTACAGCTTACAGCACATGATAGAAATTACAGAGCTTGCATCTAAAAATGTATCCGATTCACCAATGAAGAGAAAGATGCCATGCGAGGCTTAAATGTATTTTCAGCAATTGTGCAGTTATTTGGTTATGGTGGGATGAAATCCTGCAACAACTAGGTGTTCCAATGAAACCCACAATGTCTATATTGGTTGTTGAAACATTACTGTGTATATACATTTCCATATCTATATCTATATGTATATCATATTCTCCTGGCCCCCGTTTCACAACGACATCTTAAATTTAGGAGACTTGTGACGTCGTCGTGAAACACCTTTAGGACTGGTTTAGGAGCTCCTAAATAGTTAGGAGGCCGACGTGAAACGGGAGCCAGTTGTCTTTGTTCTGTAAATAGTTCTTTACTACTTAATGATATATTTACACAATATTACACAATACTTGTGTAAATACACAGGAATGGATTTAGTAAATTGAACAACTTTTTTCCAACACATCTGACGAATAAACAATGTTTAAATCAAAATCCAATATTCATTAACAGGAATATTTATGATTAATTTACGATTATTATTCAGTAAAATCACCCCAAGAATGAGAAACCTGAAAAGCATGAAATTCATGCAAAGCTGCAACCATTACGGTACATACAACTATTTATAATACTTGGTCCTGTTCCATAGAATGACCATAGCACTATGAGACGTAATACATGTTATAGGACTCTAGTGCTTCAATGGTTGTGTGGAACAGGCCCCTATATTTACATGGTTAAGAATGGAGTGAGTGAGTTGTTGTATTACGTCGCAGCTGGAATCTTTCATCCATACGTGCCAATGGCTAAGAATGGAAGTAAGGACATAGAAAGACGGCCAAGTAAGGTTGAGTGTAGTAAAACCAGCACCAGGGATTGAGAGAAACCAAGAAAGGTGCTTGAAGATCACCCAAGAAGTAACCAGCCTCCACTAAAAAAGGGCAAATTGGCCCCTTCACCATAGTGAATGTCAACTCACCAAAGTGATGCTGTGGTTTATGCTTGGCTAAAGTAAAACCAATATACACACACTGATATGCTTTTACCAATAGATTACAAAACAGGAAATACATATAATTTTTTAATTGGGGTTCAGTGCCGTTTAAAGAATCTTTCACGTATATCATGTCTTGTCAGTTTAGGGCAGGAGGAAACCCATAACATCCGTAGCGCTGAATGTTGCAGTAAACCTGTGAGCGCCGGTTGGTACTGACAAGACCAAGGATGATAACCGCATTGCCACAGTACAGCATCCTATCATGATCATGTCAGAAAGGTAACTTTCGCGAATATTGATACCGGGATGGGATGTGAACCCAGTACCTTTGGCTCTGAAGTCCAAATATTATACCATTTTGCAACCAGCACTGGCTGGTACTGACAGACCCAAGGATGATAATTGCATTGCCACAGTGGTACAGACATCGCATCATATCATGATGGCATTGTTGTCCTACGTTGTCCTAAAGGTTGCTTGTGTTGTCGATGTCCCTACCTGTGTTGTTGATGTCCCTTCCAGTGATGTCGATGTCCCTACCTGTGTTGTCGATGTCCCTACCTGTGTTGTCAATGTCCCTACCTGTGTTGTTGATGTCCCTACCTGTGTTGTCGATGTCCCTACCTGTGATGTCGATGTCTCTACCTGTGTTGTCAATGTTCCTACCTGTGATGTCGATGTCCCTACCGGTGGATGCCCCTACCTGTGTTGTCGATGTCCCTACCTGTGTTGTCGATGTCCCTAGGGTCCACAAACACCTGCATCTGCATCTTGTCAGCATCACTGTCCATCTTCTGGATCATCTTCAGCTCAGCAGACAGCGGATCTTCGCTCCTCTTGTTTCCCCGGAGGTCAGTCAGCCATTTTGCTTTAACAAGAGAAAAGCACATAGCATTTTATTTTAATCATGAAACTGGAGACTCCTGACTTGGCACGTCAAGCATTGTTTAACGATGGGTTAGGCGCATTATAAATATGCTTATTACTATTATTATATTATTATTAACTGAGACTATTCACATTGAGCCTAGTGTAAGCAGTAACTTGTTCTTTGTTTAGTGGAACCCACTGTGGTGAGAGGTACCATACTGGTATTTATTGTTCTGCTGGTTACTTCTGCTCAGAAACTTACTTAGCTAATGTCTTCTCTCCTTCTTGAATACAAATTTCAATTATTCATTTTCTAGCCTATGATACAATCATCATAACAAATACATACCCTACACTTGCAATTTCACATAAAACAACATATTTCCAACAAGTACCACGATATGTCGAACAAAATCTTTCACAACATTTCAAGTTTCATGTAAAAAACATATGTACCATTTGAAAGCACTAACAATATTTGATCAGAAACTATCTGATTGGCTAATATATTAGGCTTTGTTAGGTCTTGGGGGTGAAGAGTAGCAAAATACAGATCTGGCAGTGTTTCTTTAAATCTTACAGAGAGAAAACTTCTGATCCTTGTTCTTCCCGTTTGTCGCTGGGCTCGTTGGCTCGTCCATCTCGGTTCCATTGATATCATCCTGCGGAATATTGGTTGTTGGGTCTGCTTCACTGGGTGTCCCTTTGAATGCGGCGTATGCTTTGCGCTTCATCTTGACGTATGGAACTTTCTTCTGGGAGTCGTAGAAGTGAATAGGCAGCGGCGCGATGGTGGCGTAGTGCTTCAGACACAGTGGTTCCAGACGGTAAGCCTGGAGTGGACGAACAAACAGACCCCAGGTCATAATAATGTAGTTCTGTGAGCATGCACAATGTAGTGTAATTTGTTAACGCCAATAGCATGCAAAATCGTATTAGATATACATACTTTAAAGAAAGATTCTTTTTAATTTTTTAATTGGGGTTTAGAGTCGCTTTCAAGATTCTTTCACTTATATCACGACATGTCAGTTTAGGGCAGGAGGAA
>JAUTBT010000897.1:0-10977 GCA_032361225.1 Lepetodrilus schrolli | reverse complement strand
ATATATATATATATATAGATATATATATATATATATATATATATATATATATATATATAGGCCGCATTAGGGACTTTCATCCAATCAGATTGTTCTCTATATATATTCATTTCAAAATACATAGGCTATTGTCTTGTATATGTAAGCTTAGCGTTTTACTCGCAAACGTAAGATAGAATGCTAAAGTAATTCTCCAGTTGAAATTCAACGACATATATTTCATGATAAACCGCATACATTGGATTATTAATTTCATACAACAATGGAGGTTATGCGAATAAGAGATGCAACAAGTGCAGACGTATTCTGCTATGAGGGTCAATATATGAATAATGCATGGATAGCCTACCCGACGAGCTATGCGGGATGAGATTATTGTTTGTTCAGATATTTCTGCTTGACGAACCGTCACGCTCGCGTCGTCCTACATACTTGTTAAAAACATATTAGTAAAAACGCCCCTGCATTACCAGATTATGTTTTTACCTACAGGCGATGCCATTGTTTGAAAATCTTCCCACCATTTCTTCAAAACTCAAACTAATCCAATCTTTAAAACATCAACACGGATAGCTCAGATAACTAAATTAAGAACTATATTAAAATCGAGATATAATGGAAAATTTTGATAATCTGAATGAACATTGAAAGCGGGGTTTGGACAAATGCCACTGCAGTGCTATGTAAGCAACCGCGGTTGTCTCCCTTTGTGGTATGTACCTGTAATCGCGCTGGGCTCAGACAGGTGAAATATTCTACCTGTGTGACCTATAATGTAATGTGGTGTCGCACGTTCGGTTCTGTCATGAAACATCGGTCCTATTGAACAATTTGGATACATTCGAGCATATTTGACCGGAATTTTGGATAAGACCGCCGTATGTCGACACCTGGACAGTGATTGCTGGTCGCGGGACACTCTGGCGACACCTCTGTCAAATGATTCAACTCAACATGGCGGCCCCCGTTTAGTTACATAGGATATATTTTGGGGCGACATAAACAAGAAGTTCTGGATATGTTTCAATGATGTCGAGATTTCGAAATGTGAAATGGACACGGTGTTTAGCAATTGGGGCTTCTTGGAGTGGTTACTAAAACATGGAAGCGCATTTGACGCGAAGATCTGGAAATAAGGTAAGATAAGCCTATACTGGTATCGGGGTAAACAGAAGTAGCCATGTTCGCATGGGAAGTACCTCGACTAACTAGTGCTCTTCACACCATATCGAGTGGACAATACAATAAATTAGTCTCACACGGTAGCAATGGGTATTTAAACATATCAAGTACTACTCGTATATACCTATATTGCACGTTATTATCAATCTACGGGACATTTTATTTTCATATTCCTTGATCACTTTTGATCATGTTTTTGATCTAAGAATAGATTTAGCGTATGTGTTCTAAGCGTTAATATGGTTAATACCCTTGTACATTGAATTGAGTTTTAGTACTGTTCTACATGTAGTTAGATCAAGTTGTGTATGTTTTATGCCATTACTTACCTGGATGGTGTAAAAACACTAGTTAGTATAGCGAGTTATATGGCTAAAAGTCTACCATTTAATAATACTTCTACTACATTGGGTTTCTAAAACTGTTATTATAATACACAGTGTCATTGCACGCAGTTCTATCAACTTGCTATCTTTCACTAACTTTTGGAACAGTTTAGTATAAATATACACAAATCTTTCATATTGACCATAAATAGCATCTTCCAGTTCGTAAAATAATTTAATTTACTCATGTCATATAGTGTAGTTGAACTCTACCGTGAGTTAAAAACCCTATGGCAAATATCAGAACAGAAAAGTACATGCATAGTATTGTATACTAGTACAGTACCTATAGTATGGTAGATGTCTATCTCAGTAATTAATTAGCAATTGATGTGTACTGTGTGCACAGTAGCTCGGTGTATTGTAATTAGTCCTACAGGTGTCAAGTAATTCACCAGGGGTGTGATAATTAACAAGGTTGACCCACAACCATGATAGGTTGTCACACCTGAGTGATCAAGAATGCTGATATTTCTGGAATTGCCCTGGGAACCAATTTCTAAATCTGTGTCTTTGGGTCAATAAACATGAGAAACTCGCTCCAGTTTTATGTTAAAGCATATCAGAATAATACCTGTATTTCTGGTAACCGACCAACCCTGTTAAAAGGTGCAACCCTAAATATTTTTTTCAAGAATTACATTTTTTTCCCCGATGCTGACCATCGATACTTGTCTTTGAACAAAATTTTACTTGCTTCACTCTTACATTTAAATTTAAATGTAGGTGTTTGGATATATGTACATGTACCTTCAAAGCACCAACAGTAGAAATAGTGTAATGGTTATCAGGTTATAAGTATCTGGCTATAGTTGCCTCAGAATCTCAGATCGTCTCCATTAACAAGCAAATTAGTGTATGCCTTTTAATACTTTTGGAAATGCTTATTGATGAAAATAAAATACAATGTTACAATGTTACAATATTACAATAGGTTGCCTACCCTATTTTTATTGCAACAAAATGTTTTTATAAAATAAAATAGTTTTCCTACCTACCATGCCTACTCTAATGCACATTTAACTACCAGAAAAATAACTATTATTAAATTTGGCCTAATCAAATTCCGATATTAGTCACATGGTCAGATCTTGCCTAGAGCTACTACCATGACTACTGAGGAAATATATTTGAATAACTTTTATTTGTAATTTTCAACTATTAGTAAATATTCGGGAAATGTAAGAATATACAGTATTTACTATAATTTGTAATTAAATTTTCAAATGCTTGTATATATTGTTTTAACATTTAAAGTACACTATGGAAATTATCGCTTTTATAACATTCTTTTTGATGAATTTTTATTCAAGACATAAATAACACAAGGACATTGATCATGTTAATCGTTTGATGTATCATGATGGATGCTCAGGCTTTAAATATGTGATTGGCTTATAATTAATAAATTCCAGTTTTTCAAAGTAACTATAGATATTTAATTAAATCAATGAAAATCTAAATCTATGTCTTACTATTCCTTACTGTAACTAACTAACTGTAAGCATGGTAAGTGTAGCATTTCTCAAAGTAAATGTTCAAGTATATGTATTATGTCATCGTGTATGGGTGAAAGATTCCCACTGTAACGAAAAGCAAGATGAATATGAACATGATGAATTCACACCAAAGCAAGGTTTACACAGTTGATGGAGTTCAATTTCATGAGTTATCTGGTTACATATGTGAAATAAAATATTAAACAACATTCATCATGATGTTGATGACCATTGGTTAATCTTCTACACATCAATGGATGATCCCGAGGCTTCTTCCTGGCTCCATATTTCCCTGCACATTTATATTTTGACAGTTCTCCAACTTTTAGGGATGACAGTGGCTTAAGGGTATGATTTTGAGCTCGAGGCCCTCCTCAACTTTTCTGAAAAGTCTGCAGCTGGCTCTGCCTATGACAAACTCGGACATACATTAAATATGTTTTTCTTGTGATGCTGTGTATATTATGTGATCTATATCTAAAATGGCTAATATGATTTTTTAAATAATTACACACATCTGTGTACAGTTTAGTAGTGTTAAAGTGATATGCTTTGCATCATCATCATGTACCTATGCCATCATATGTACCTTATGCCATTCTGTACCTGTATATGCCATTCTGTACCTGTATATGTCATCATGTACCTGTATGCCATCACGTATGTCATCACATACCTGTATACAGGTATACAATCACATACCTGTATGGCATCATGTAAACATGTATGCCATCCTGTACCTGTATGCCATCATGTACCTGTATCTGCCATCATGTACCTGTATGCCATCATGTAAGCCACCACATACCTGTATACAGGTATACAATCACATACCCGTAAGGCATCATGTAAACATGTATGCCATCATGCACCTGTATGCCATCATGTACCTGTATGCCATCCTGTACCTGTATGCCAGCATGGTCACGGTGTTGTCACATCTGGATGAAAGATTTCTGCTGCAGAGTTAAGCAGCCAATCACCTACTCATGGTCATGGTATGTGGACTTGTCTATCAGTCAGATCTCCACACCTGGGCCCCAATTGATCAAAATAGTAAGTCAAATTTAGGGACCTGTTTAGAGTCTGGTTGCACAAACCACTTTTATCGTTACAATAGTTTTAGATAACCACATCCTCAAGTATTGTAGTGATAAGAGTGTTTCATGCAATGGACTTACACTTGTACTTAGTGGGTCATTAAACTTTAACTGCAGTCGTTTTGTGGAATGGGTGCCAGGCACAGGGCATTGGAGGCATGAAACTATTGAAGAACGAGGTCCATGTAGGAGCTCTTGACAGCAAGTCCTTGCAAGATGGCTATAGCATGTATACATAGACACTATATTATTGTTATGTCAGGACATGTATACTCTATCTAATTGTGTCATCTGCAATACAGCTGTTGCCATGTGACATTCTTTGAGATGTCATGACAAACAATATTTACTTACTGTGACATGTCATGTATGCTATTTCATTGTGACATACTATAAGACACAATACCTTATTGTGATATGCTGAGAGACACAACTTCTCATAGTGATGTGTTATGAGACACAATACCTCATACTCTTAGTGACATGACAACATGTATGTCCTTCCTTATGTGGCATGTCTAAGGTTTATGTACAATAACTATGATAACTCATTATGACATGTCTGCATATATATCTATCTCCATGTGGCATGTCTATAATTCACATGTACAGGTACCATATCTCTATGTGATATCACAACATACAATAACATTTAAATAAATGGACTTGTAGCAGCTACTTGTTATACAGCTATAACCCACCATTAGTGCTATAATTGTTCAAGGATTAGTGGTACAGTATTACTGAAATGTTTGATGACCAAATGGAATACTATACTTAAAATCATGGCTAGCTATTTGCCAGCCAGACTTTATATGCCCCCAAATCCATATAATGTCTGGAGAATGATAGCTTGGAGCATTATACAGCATATAAAGCATGGCTGAGAACATATAAAGCCCTGTCATATCTGTGTTCAAGCGATATTTAGCTTTCCAACATGAACATGCCTTTCAGGATCTCTCAGATTGCGTAAATTGACAATATAGTTCCACACATTTATATCAATTTCTCTTATGAAAGTAGCATTATTAGAACTTAATTTTGAAGCAATTATTTAAAACAGTTAATACCCTCAGAGACTGGTCTCTGATCGTCACCTGGCTTGAATAATAGCCTTGGTGCTTCATGCATTAACCAATATAATAATATAGTCAATACGGTAGTACACCACAGAGACAGGTTGAAGATACTTAAGTATGTTATATGGCATATATAAACATATATCACATGCCTGGCAGCCATTCATTCCATTTGTTACAGTTATGATAATTGCTCACTTACCTGTACAAGACTGCAGTATAATTAATAGTACATGTAGTATGTGTCTAATGGATGTTATTGTAGGTATTTCTCAATGCATGCTGAAACATGGCTACTTCTTCGGTCAATGGTAGGTCAACCAGTTTTCAGACTTGTGTCTCCCCACGGCCTTGGGCCAGGTACCTACTCTACTTTTCATGCGGTGATATAAGTGAAATAATATTGCAACATGTAGTGAACATGGCAAAATGGTCCCAGAATAAATAAACACTCGACACTTTCCTGCTGTCCTTGAAATCTAGATTGTGTATGCTTTACATTTTATTTGAGTTTCTATCATTTTAGCAATATTGACAATAGGTATAAGATAAAAATCAAATTAACAACTTAGTACTAAACTAATATTTAAATAAATGCAATAACAATATATAAATTACTGAACACCAACATATATAGCATTTAGATGATCCTGAGTCTCAGTTTCAGATATATAATTTGTATTATACAAGAAAATACATCGAGCCCTAAGATTACGAACATTTATTTTAGTATTATTTCATGCTCAACTCATGCTCCTCATGCTCAAAATTTTGTTCACAAATCCCCATATATGAACTTTGATCTGGACCCTGAAATTGTCCTCGAAAGGTTTGTAATCTCAGGGCCGAAAGTGTTTGTAGTGTTGAGTTAATTATTCATCTAGACCGTCTATAGATAATCTCTTCTTAGAGTAGAATGATATGGATGTGTTTACAGTCTATATGGTCACTAATCAATCTCGGTATAATCATGATATAGTAACTGAATACAATCTTTGCCTAGTACATCAATAGCGGTTATTGGCTATCAGTGTCAGCGTACACGTTCCCTGTTGAATCAATCGCTGATGTGTCGGGCATCTCCAGTTGTCTTCAGCACGAAGAAGGAAAATTATATCTGGGGCTACCAGCTAGTTAACTTGGCTCCTTTCGTTTAATTATTTTTTTGGTATTCTTTGGGTGTTTTTCTTTTCTCTCGTTGTGTTGAGTGTTTTGACACAATGTTTTGTGTTTGTGTCGGTGTTGATGGCGTGCTGTGCATGTCCTGTGCTAGGAAGCCATGCACTTATTTGTGAGGGCTGTGTTGACAAACAAGCCGGCAGGTTATTGATAAACCCTGAACAAACATTGCTCCTTATGGCTTACAACTTGCACAACACAGAACATAACTCAACTGGTTCATGAAGACTTTGTTTTTGTTATAAGGCACCAAGAGGAAATATTAAATATCTGAAATTATGATTGTCGCAAACTGGTGAAAGATTCCTGCAGCGACATTAAACTCAATAACAACTGAAATTATGAATTTTTTTCTTCACTCATTATTAACTTGGAATAGATTTTTAACTGCTGGATGTGTTGATCAGTAAATAATTTGATATTGGAACTCTTGGAATTAAAAAATAAATTTGAAGTTTTATTGTTTTCAAAATTATTCATGTATTTGGGGCAATATTTAAAACTTTCTATACAGTTTCAGACCATGTTCTCTGTGATTATGCATCACAGAATTTATTTTATTTTTTTATTTTATCTTTTTTGCCACAGAAATGCCATATGTAAATTACTAAGACTGAGCTCAAATTTTATCCATTGCCAATGTTATATGATTAAAGAATAGTCTATCATGTGATGAAGTTAAAGGCATGTGACAAATATGTCAACATCTTCTTTTGCCAGTGAATGTTTTCAATACAATTAATTCAAAATGTGTTTCTTGTATCCAGTAGTCATGGTAGTGTGGGATAAGATTGGCCTTTGAAATGGAACACTTAAACCTGTAAGCTCAAAACTCATTCACCACAAATATGGGAAGTACCTCTTTAACTGGTAATGAGACAAAGCTCACTGTGTGATGCTCTTTGTTTGATGATGTGCTGCTGGAGAAAGGTATCAGTTACAGCTCATCAATTCACAATGATAGCAAGTACTCTAGTGGATAAAGCGCATTAGTTGATAGTTTAGCACAGCCTAGCAGGCTTCTGTGATGATCAATCCAAGAGGAATTCTTAATGTCTCAATATCTGCCAGGTATGCAGCATGTCATCCATAAAACATTACAATACTGGTTTCTCTATTGTGCCTTGTCCTTTGAAGTGCCAAGTTTTGATTAATTCTTTTACAAAACAATTATACGTGGATGGCGATGTAAAGAAATGTCTTGTGAGTCAGGAAAGAATATCTTTAGATGAAAATTAAATAAAGGGTTGCTGTCCATGACCACGTATTCCCCATATCCTACTTTTTAATCAATATTTTACCGTTTCTATTTAAGTTGTTCAGCCAAACAAAATGAAGTTTTGTGGGAATGTTAAGTAATGGGACATAACATAGTTTTAAAGTCATGTGACCAGAAAATACCCGCTATGCCTTGTATATTGTAATGGATGCCATCTACCTAATATACTAAGATATAACATACCATACTAAGACATAACATACCATACAATGACCTGACATACCATACCATGACATACCCATGATCGTTATACTAGATATGATACACTAAACATACCATATGCATATCACGATGATACATGATCTTGTTTAGTAAATTAGTACATGTATACCAGCAGTCGGTTTAACCATGAAGGCTGAAAATGTATAGTATTTTCTTTCTACAAGTTTACAACAAAAATTACCATATATATGGCCATGCTGAGTTGGTAGGACATTACTGAACACTGTACACTTAAGTCTCATCCTCACATAACAATGCTAGATTATATTCTTGATAACCTCTTTGTTGTTTCTTTTATCATAGTTTACCATGTTGTTAGCTTCACATCTTCATTATTGTGATGGCTAAGCCTCAATCTTTCTGTCAGTCATCTTCTATCAATTCCAACGGACCCTTTCAAGAGAAACGGTGTCATTCTGTTGAAGGAAGTAATTCGGGGAATTTATTTGCCCAGCGCTAGATTGACCCCCATGTCATGTATGTGTTTATGAACGTCCCCACACGACCAGAATCTGCACCTGTTGGGGAATGGCCACAATCTTGGGGGTTTTACCTGCCATGCAATTTGTCCGAAGTCCGCCAGAGCCAGAAGGAGGCTGCGGAGACCCTGGGTGTGGCGGTGTTTGTGTGAGGCTTACCGCTGCGGTAAGACATCTAGCTGGCTTAATGCAGACACTGGGAATAGTCCACAGACAAGATCCTGTCAACACAAGATGGCTGGGATAGGCACCTGAGCATTCACAATGGAAGACGACAGAAGATGACAAGATACCTGAAGTTGGCCAATAGCTTTAGCCACGGCCAAATAGATTTTGTGCAGAATTACCAGTTAGACACGCTCGTCTTTTGGGATAGAATGGCTTTATATGAGATTGATTGGTACTGTTATTATATAAGGTGTACTTATTAATATGATGTATGGGTCAACATGTGGTCAATCAATCAATCAATTAATCAGTCAGTCAGTCAGTCAGTCAATCAATTAATCAGTCAGTCAGTCAGTCAGTCAATCAATCAGTCTGTTGGTCAATCAATCAATTAATTAGTTAACCTTTAATATAATAAAATGTTACTTCTCAAAAAGGCATACGAAATGGCTTTACTTGAATTGGTTCTTAGCATTTAAAGTGGCATTTGGAGACTTTACATTTAGAAAACCCACAAACCTAATTATCGAACTAATGCATTGACCTATTAAATTTAAAATCTTCTACACCATGTACTACAAGGAATATACATATTTCAAACTCTATATCAAGGCCTCTTATGAACAGAATTTGGCTTTGTTGTGAACAAAATGTCCATGAAATACCAACAGCACTCCTCCATGACCAAACCTTTCATAACACACATTGTCGGTTTACCTATAATCCATTGTATTTGCCACTTGCCTGAATGACAACCCAGGGTGGGTGGATGACGTGTCACTACCCTGCTGTGTAGTGGAATGACTTGGCAACGATGTGCCGCTGGACACATGATGTGTTGGACACTGTACTGTCTGCTAGCTAAGCTCCAAGACACACCACCCACAATCTAGCTATCTATAGCATGCTTCACCAATAACAGTTAATGCCACCTTGTAAATACTGAGAAAAAACATCATTATTAATTGAAAATTATTTTTAAAAAAAAGAATAACAATGTTCATAAATTAAGTTTTAGGTAGGATACCCAAAATGATTGAGAAATTAATTTCCTGGAAACCTTCTTTCTGTTAAAACCTTACTGTTCTTTTCATTCATTAACCATCTATTTATTGCATGTTTAAAATTATTATTTATTATTTATATTAATTTTATTTTTTTTATTTAAAAAAAATTGGGTTTAGAGCCACTTTCAAGATTCTTTTACAGCTTGTCAGTTTAGGGCAGGAGGAAACCTGTAACATTCATAGCGCTGAATGTTGCAGTAAACCTGCAAGCATTGGCTGGTACTGATGGAAACACTTATTATGAGGACATCTACATTTAACAACTAATTGAATATGAATTATAGGTGGGTGGTAGCACAGTGGTAGAAAGTTGGCCTTCAGAATCCTGACATCAGTGCATGCGAAAATTACCTTTCTGACACGATATTGATAGCGTGGCAATGCAGTTATCATCTTTGGTCTGTCAGTACCAGCCGGTGCTCACAGGTGTACTGCAACATTCAGCGCTACTGATTTTGCAGGTTTCTTCCTTGCCCTAAACTGACAAGCCATGATATAAGTGAAAGAATCTTGAAAGCGGCTCTAAACTTGCCCCAAACTGACAAGCCGTGATATAAGTGAAAGAATCTTGAAAGCGGCTCAAATTCTGTTCATAAGAGGCACACATATATATATATATATATATATATATATAAATTTGGCAGTTATTCATTCACATTCTGCAGATGTTGGAGGTGTACAAAACTATATATAGTAAATATGTCAGTCCACACATGTAGCTGCTTGTCATCATCTACCAACAAAGCTGGACTAGACAATAGTGGAAATTGTCACAGTAATTGGAATAGCTACCCCCACTGTGTTAAATACAGCATCTTACATACTTCACAGTACAGGCACTGCTCAAGACGTTAGAATACTTGGCAGGGCTTCTGAATCGAACATTGATTTTCTAAGATTGTCACCACAGGTAACTTTCTATTGTGTAGATCTGAACTATAAACATGGTAAAGGAAATTACCAACAGCTTTTCTGGGGATTTGTGAAGAAAACTTGAGTACGAAATCATACTCAAAAAAGTTTCGTGATCTCGGGGGCCTGATGCATATCTTCCAAGTGAAGATGTTTTTTCTTCAGCTTTCTTATTAACTAAAACATTATTATTGAATCATATGGCTATGACTACAGTACTCTTCTCACATCTAAATACCTGTATTTGGGGGGGGCGGGTGGTAGCACAGTGGTAGAACAGTTGGAATTTGGAGCCAAAGGTGCCAGGTTCAAATCCCGCCCCAGGGGCCCGGCATCAATGTTCGAGAAAGTTAACTTTCTGACGCGATATTGATAGGATGCGATGTCTGTAGAGTGGCAATGCAGTTATCATCCTTGGTCTT
>JAUTBT010000896.1:0-10977 GCA_032361225.1 Lepetodrilus schrolli | reverse complement strand
AAGTACAACTTCTGTCACATACAACTCCCATCAAGTACAACTCCTGTCACATACAACTCCTATCACAACTCTGGTCACATACAACTCCCATCAAGTACAACTCCAGTCACATACAACTCCTGTCACAACTCCAGTCACATACAATTCCCATCAAGTACAACTCCAGTCACATACAACTCCTGTCACAACTCCAGTCACATACAACTCCCATCAAGTACAACTCCAGTCACATTCAACTCCCATCAAGTACAACTCCAGTCACATACAACTCCCATTAATACAACTCCTGTCACATACACCTCCTGTCACATACAACTCCCATCACATACAACTCCTGTCACAACTCCAGTCACATACAACTCCAGTCATGTACATCTTCCGTCATTTTATTGCAGGCCCGTGCCCTCCTCAAGCAGGAGATGGCGGTGGTGAAGGAGGGCATGAGTCATGGCGACCTCTCCATGGAGGCTTTCTCCCAGGTGTGGGAAGAGTGCTACTCACAGGTTCTCTTCCTGCCGTCACAGAACCGATACACGCGTGCCAATCTCGCTAGCAAGAAGGACCGCATTGACTCACTCGACAAGAGACTTGAGGTGGGTCCGCGACACCCGAAGACGTAGCTCTGTCCTGTCGGGGAGAGAAAACGTCTCGGATGGGGGGCTTAAATTCTGAACCTGAAATGCTATTTGGATATGGCAGTTGGGTGGGTAATATAGGTTAAATTGGGAGATGGGTCAGGGAGAAGATCGTAATACTTCAGAACCAGAGCTCCAGAGTTGTGACTCGACTCCAGCTACCGAGACCTGACTCGACTCGAGCTTCCGAGTCCCGAGTTGTGACTTGACTCCAGGTACCAAGATCTGACTCGACTCCAGGTCCCGAGACCTGACTCGACTCCAGGTCCAGAGTTCTGACTTGACTCCAGGTTCCATCTGAGTTCTGACCAATGCTGATAGAAGTTACCTTTCCACTGACGTCATCTTTCCACTGACGTCACGATGTTTATGATCATGATGCGACGTCTGCAATCCAGCACAGCTGTTAGCATCCTTGGTTTGTCAGTGTTAGCGGGTGAAATACCGCTGCTGCTACGTATAACAATAACTCAATACAAGTTTACTGCAACACTGCATTACTGGGGTACCAGGCTTCCTCCTTCCTTAAACTCATCTCAGTTGGGTGAAAGATTCCCACTGTGATGTAAAACAATCGCTCATTCACTCACTCACTCTTTCCTTAAACTGACAAGAAGCAAAGTAATCTTGAAAGCAAATTTCAGCCCTCACAAAATAAAAGATATTAAGTGTTCAAAGTTCTGGGTAACATTAATTTCACTGTTTTATACAGTATTACTTTGAAGGATGTTTTGATGTCAAGTGTACAATAACCAAAAAAAATTATAACATTGAATTCATTCCATTTCTATTAACAGAGTAACAGAGGACACATGACGAAGGACGCCAAACATGCAGCAAAGTTGGAAAAGAAGTTAAAAATATTACTTGGTGGCTATCAGGTGTGATTTCATGCTAGTACAGAACGTCTGTTTTGTTTTGGCAATTTGAGTACAAGCGTGACAATAATAATGCTAATAATAATAATTATGATAAACTCTTCCATATTCTGGAATAAGTGACAGAAAATCATAAATAGATTTAATAGGGTGTCTGTCGTGTATTATCTTTTATTTCAATAATTTTGGTTTTATTATTTTACAATTTATTAAACTTTTTATTTCAATGGAGCTATTACTATAATGTCATCGCATATGGGTGAAATATTCCCACTGTGATGTAAAGCACTAATTCATTCATTATTATTAATACTAGTAACTTTTTCATTGCGAATACAAGTCATGATATAAGTGAAAGAATATTGAAAGCGACTCTAAACCCCAAATAAAAAAAATATCAATATAAAAAAATCATTGCGAATACAATATCTTCAAACAAAAATAATGGAAATAATGTTGGAATAATGCATTTCAGTCCCGATCCCAGGCCCTTGTGAAACAGCTACACGATGTATATGAGCAGATTGAGCAGACTTATGTGGAGCTAAAAACATTTGAAAATCTGCGTCAACACGAAGTTGGCGCTATCCCCAAAAGAATGGAGGTAAGTAACATTAACAAGACACTACGCTTTTTAACATATGGCAATATACATTGTTAAAATAATATTGAGCCATAAAGCCTACTGGTCCTAAATTAATTTTGTCGAGTCTATCTACATGCAATTTAAAAAGAATTTGAGCCTAATATATCTGGGATATTTGATAAAAATAACAATAACTCTGTGGTGTGTAATTTAATGCACGTACATGCGTAGAACAGAAATACAATTATTGTGAATCTCTACTGTCTTGTCAGGTCATAAGTATCAAACTTATGTATGACTGTGTGGGTGGTAGAGCGTTGGACTTCAGAGCCAAAGGTTCCAGGTTCAAATCCAACTCTAGCAACTCTAGACCCCAATTCAAAAAAAATGAGAAAAGTGAAAGAATCTTGAAAGCGACTCTTTTTTTTTTTATGTTATTATCAAATTTCCTAGACATACAACAAGGAGATGTTCTAGTTGTTTGACCTGTCCCATCTGTACTGTCTGTACTGAATGAAAGGAGTCCTTGCAAATGGGTGAAAGATTCCTACAGCCACATTAAACTCCATAATCACTTGCTCACTGAGTGAAAGGAGCAGCTCGCACACATCTCATGCAAACAAGATGGTGACAGTGAGTGCCCTTAGATGTGCGACGTCGCTGTGAAATCCCTGTGCAATCTGCACCACCTCGCTAACGAGAGCAGACCACATCGGTTCCGGACATTATGTGATTTTGTTCCTTTAACACAGTGGTGTGTCTGGAGTATTATGAAACAGTTTACTGAAACTGCAGTGAAGTGAAACAAGTAATGTCCCCCCAAGACTCCTCAAGACAATCAAGTTTCACAATAATTGTATTTCAGTGTTACATGTGTATTGGGCATACACAAGTGTGAGCTGTAATTCATCTGAATCTAATTGAAATTCTGTACATTGGGTGAATGTAGTCGATCGTTATACTACTCCATTATGAACAAAAAACAATTTTTCGACACTGTCAATTCTCTGGAATGATCTCCCAACATTCAAAGAAGAAGAATGTTTCGTTTACATCGAATATATAGATAACAAAAGACATTAGATTTGTAGAGCTATTGTTCCACAATATAAAACTCTCCTTCAATGGATTCAAATCCCAGCTCAAAACCCATCTTTCTTTTTTTTATTATCAGTTTTGCCATTAGTCACTGTTCCGTGTAACTCTTGTGAAAATCATGGGAGTTTAGTGCAATATACATAACACATTAATATTACTTGCGCCCAGTCTTCAATGTAACTCAGTAGGCAGAAGTCCGAGACTAGTAAACAACATTTCATCTGCTAGTTTGCAAGTCTGCTGGGTTTGTAATTACAGTGTGCAATCCAGGACGCGAGATCACGCGAATTCAGAGGTTCTTGCGCAAAATATTTTTTCTTGGACGAGAAGTCACGCATTTTGGTCTCTAGTCACCCACATGGGGTTTAATGCTGGACGACCTGTGTACATTTTCAAACATTAAAGTTCTAGTCAGGGTAATATGTTATCTTGTGTTAGAATTCAGTAACAGTGTAACCGTACCCAAAGTGAACGATCCTAATAGCGCTTTTCAGCCAATGTTATTCAGGTTCATCAGATAATATTAGGTTTAGCTAGTGAAATGCATCCTCGGTTACTCCCCTTGGTTGTATTCGTCCGTGCCATGTTCAATATGGTAACATCATCTGCTTGTCGATGGTAGTGGACTGTATATAGATCTAATACCCAGGTATCTTGTTATTTTAAATACAGTAAGTCTATATTTTGAAATACTTATCGGCAAAAATAATGTGTGGTCAACGAATGTATTATCTGTTAATTCCTGAGACGTACTCTAGTCAAACTGTAAAACTAAACAGGAAATTATTAGATTGCTTTCTAGAATATCAATATTAACTATCCCCCCACACACACGCAGCTATCTGAATTAGTGCGTGTGTGTGTGGGGGGGGGGGGGCCTCCCCCTTTTCAACTGGTTCCTTGATATATATTTTTCAATGTACATCTGATATTTCTCCTAATAATAAGTTCTGTGCATATTAAAAATAGAAACCAAGTAATTATGCAGTGAGGTTTAATGAATTTTCCTTTCTATGTTTTGTATTTGATGCTGTCTGGTTTCAATTTATTATTAACATCTGATTTGATCTGATATGCATTTTACATGGTAAATAAAAATCTAGATGGTAGCAGCAATTTTCTGAGCAACATAACTCAAGCAACATGAACTAAGTAAATCATGATTACGTTTATATAGGATGTTAATAGCAAAGAAATAAGTGAAATAATCTTGAGAGCACGACCCCAATTACAAATAAAATATAGAAAAGAAACATTTGCGTTTTATTCTATCAAACGTGGGCTAGTACAAGATTTGTATGGGCTTGTAAGATCTAATACATTACTGGCTCTGTGGTCTTGTAAGGAAAAGAAGTTGTTGCGATTGTGTATTGGTATGTTATTTTATGACACAGCTGGGATAATTAGTGAATGCTATGGTGTTTTGTTTCCAGTCTTTAACAGAAGATGTCCAGAGGCAGACCGAGAGAGAACGGGATCTGCAGAAGAAGTACGGCGAGCTTCAACATCAGCGTGATATCTTGTACCGATGATGCTTTTGTGTCATGTTTAAACAGAGGTGTCTCCAGACACCGGCGTGGCATTGTATACAGACAAAATTCTTGTGTCGTGTTTAAACAGAACTGTCTCGCAACAGCATGGCACGTACAGATGAACCTCTTTGCATCATAAGCAAACAGAACTTGCATCATGACTTTGTGTACAGATGAAGCAAGCACTCAGATCTCCATACATCATGCATCAACATAGACTTCTACTCCAACATACAGATTACACAGACATGCAGAGTGAATGAAACTGTAGATGAATCAGCCTGATATGATTTCATATGCTGCCCATGTTTTGTTTCTCTCGTCCTTTTTGTCTCGACCAATTACAGTGATCTGTGTGAGTGTGTAGTTGTCACGTGCGTAATAATCTGTAATTTCTCTTAACAAGAGAGTTATTGATAGTATACACCAAGATTGCGATTCATTGTCTGTGTATACACACTGGTCATCCTTTAATTCATCCAAATAAATTGTTATAGGTTTCCCTCCCACCATAAACAGATTGCAGCAATATCACTGAAATACTGGATGCTATTGATGCAGTAGGCACGAATTGTTTCAATCTAGTTAAGAAAATTAATTAGACATTAAAGAATGTTTTACAGATTTTGTTTCACAGTGTCAGTGATGAAGACTTCTGACATACATCAATAGTCTTGTCCCCGTGCCCACCAACCTCCCCCCATCCTACATGCATTAGTGATTAAAGGTTTTACTTCTAAATGTATTGTCGTCATGTATGGGTGAGAGATTCCCGCTGTGACGTAAAACAATAATTCACTCACTCTTCAATGTATTGCTTTATGTCTATTCTCGGTCATCATCACTTGTTAGTCAACACTCATTGGTCATAAATTTGTCACTGTTTCTGTGTCGCATAAAATGTACATACTAACTAAAATGTTTGTTTTTTTATTTCACCAAATTATTTGTAGCTATGCAAAATGATGATTATATATTAATGAGATGTATAGCGAGGACGGCACTTGTAAGTATTATGGACAGTATATATAAGCACTAATCCCAGTCCTACTTCAACACGTATAGATGAAAGATTCCCGCTGTGATGTAAAACATTCATTCACTCACTCACACCCTGTCCTACTATGAGAATAGAATTGTACGACTCGGAACAACTCTACTGGTTAGCGACCAGTTATCACTTAAACTATTAACGCTTTTCTTAATAGGACATTACCTTCCTTATACTTACTCTTGCCCATATATGGCCATAATGTGACCTTAAAGTACATTCAAAGTTTTCTGCACAGCCTGGTTATAGTGCGAGCGGCAGAAGAAAACGGCCCTTTTTATGCCACTGACGGTACCAGTGATCACCTCCATAAATCAGGTTGGGGTGCATACTTCTGTCGTGAAATAATTTCATCATGAATTGGTGTTTCCGAGTACTTAAACCAGAACTAATACATGCCTGTATATTAAAAAAAATGTGATGCACTTACATAAATGCCACAAGACCCTCAGTGAAATGAACAGTTGGTAAAGTCGTGTAGAGTCGTGAGTAAATGCTAACATGTTTTAAGAAATATATATTTTTTTATTAATTTTGTTTTAGGCTTTTACATAGCATCATCATGTTTTATACATTTTACGTTGGTAGCCACACTACTGTATTTGTACTATAAAAACATGATAATTAAAGGGTCAATTACAACCATTATGGACAGTACTAATACACATTAGAAAGTACTTTTTAATCTACCAGTGGACACAAAGTGACGTCATGCGACTGAAGTTTCGTCTTTTTGTCTGTATGAAATAATATTATTTTACTTATTTTTTTCATGGATTAAAATTATAATGTGTAAACTGATCAAGTGTCCACTGGTTTTGAATGGCGTCTTGGTCATGGCAGTCATTGTCCTACTGTAGTACTGATGCTATCATACTATATAGTACAGTTTGAGAATATGATGTCATACTGGCGCATCCCATTGACAAGGAAGTAAACTTTACACTCGACATCTTTAGTTTGATGCAACTAATATTGCCATTCCCTTCTTCCTCGTCATCTTATACCGTGACTGTCACAATACAAATACTACTGCTACTACAACTATTAACAACAACATACATGTAATAATAATAATAATAATAATAATAATACTGCTAATAATAATATATTCGCACAGAAGAACATGCATTGGCAACATTCTATTATTCTCTACACTGCAAACTCCTCACTGCGTCCCATAAATAGAGGGTATCATATGAATGGTCATATAATACTGAAGTTATTAAACGAGTTGGCAAAACATATTATGTAAGGCTCTGCCGAGAATAATGTCATTTTTGCCGAGTTAAATAAATTCAGTAATATATGAACACGAATGTTAGATTCTATTTATCACATTACTAGTAGAAACTATTGTAATATCGATTTTCAGTCATAAACATTATACTAGACAAAGGTCTTGGGAACAAATATAGTTCCAAGTAAATGTGTACATACATACTAATAAATGTGTTTGCATATTTAATTGAAGAAATCTTTAACTTTATATTCAACAAATTAGGTCACAAGAAGCTCTAAACGAGGTCCAAAAAGACTTTGATAGCGCGTATTAATACAATTATATAAGTCTATTGTGTTATTGCACTAGTGAAAATATTTATATTAATTGCATGGGTTTATTGCACTGCCAAACTCCTATGTTATGTGATAAACTGCTGTATCAGCTCCAGTATATGGTAATCAACCTAAAAGACGCGAAAAGGGTTAAGATGTGGTCAAAGGTCCATTGGAAGCAGATATCAGTGTTGTCTTGGCAATTTAAAGGAGAAACTATGTAATTTATCTGAGCAACGATTGTTAAGAAATTGAAATAATCAGCTGTTTGACCTCAGACGTAGAAGCCTCATTTTGCAATTGGGCCCGTAAGTAGGTCAGGTCTATTTTTAGAATTTCCAAGAATTTCCCATGTTCCGTTGATAGCCAAACACGAGTACTAGGCTTTAGGTTGACTAAACTCCTGATCAAATCTTATTACACCGTTAATATAGATTCAGAGATGAACCATGTTGTTCAGTATGGTCCACACGTTATTGATCGCGATACAACGTAAGGTACGTAAATAAAACAACAGCCATGCACATGTCACTGTGTATAGGTTATACCCAGAATCGTTAAATCGGATGCCTAAAAATAGAATTTGACCTACTTATACGTGCTTTTCCCCAAGAACAATATTTGACACTAACAGGTTACTAGTCATTATCAGCACACAGACAATATGAAATACTTTGCATGATATTTTTTCTACAAGCCAGAATACAAATACAATTGCATTAACCATCTCCCTGCTGGATTAGACACATGCACTTCTCTCTTTCTGGCATCTCCGGTTGTCTCCAGCAGTGAGAGGGTTAAGTAAGAATGTAGCAGAAGACCTGAACAGCCTTGTAGTAGTTTTATAGCAGAGGGGAATTGCCTACAACAAACATAGAAATAAATTGTACACAAATTACATATGTCCATATATTATTCAAAAGAGTTTACAACATACAAACAGAACAATACTAACCTTACTATTATACCCTTTAGTACATTATAGTACTTCTTGTATGAGCGAAATAGTATATCATGCTCAGCCTTGTTTGATACTGACAGATGATAGCATCCATAGTAAACACATCAAAAATTGTGTGAGACTGACAGCACTTGTAACAGTAAAATGATCAAAATCTAATTGCTTATATTACATAATAAGACACTAAATAATAAAAGTGGTCACTTGATGGGCATGCATATGATTACCTACATGTCATAGTTATAAGTACACTTCGCATACTTTTTACACTTAATATAAAATACAAACATCACAATGTTAAGTCTCAGTCAATCCTATGTAATGTGAGAATGTAATGTATAGCATAATAGACCTTTATACCAGCAGTAACGGACTAAGGGACTTGTAATCTACATGTAGTATAACCAGCTGATTACTATACATGTATTCAAAATCCAGCCCGTCATATTATATAATATATAACAAGACTGTTATTACCAACCTAGTTAGTCAACTTTTCACAATCATCAAGTATGTCAATGTACTAGTATTACTGTAAATCAGGAAATTAATGCGTCACTAATTTAATGCGACCTCAAGCATTTAGACACAAATGCGACAACAATTAAATGCGATCGAGGCCTCTATTCATGTTTTTTTCCCGGACGTACCTTTCATTATTTTCCATAATGCGTAGGAAGTAAATGCGACCATAAGCCAATCGCGTTTTTCGCATTAATATCCTGCTCGCATTAATTTCCTGATTTACAGTATAAAGTGATTATCATACACGTAGTATAATAGTATGTCCATGTGTTCAATCATGTTATCTATTTATTGTTTGACCTTCAACCTGCTGTTGACATCGTATAACAGTCTTAGAGTTAACCCAGCAGGTAGAAGGTTAATCGAACACTTTGAAGACATTTAGATAACTGTAAGTGTGAGGACAAGACATTACAGGATGGTGCCGGTGGTACGTTTCTTTCAATCTAGCCACATGTTAGTCGTGGTGTCTGAAATCTCGTCATTCACGATAATCACATGTGTATTTTCTGTGTGAAAATCAAATAAAAACATATGGAAGGTCCCTTGTACGTAAATATTTCTGACAACCAAATCTTCCTCACGATCCCATTTTCATAATACTCATCATAATAATCATCCTTATCATAATCAGTATCATAATCATCACTATAAAAATTAATATCACAATCACTAAAGTAAAGGTATTCATCACTTTCAACTGTATTTTCTGGAGTTTCGTCCATTGGATGGACGTGTGCTAGTTTTACACAATGCTTTACTTTCTCTGGAATAGGGAGACTGTTGACTGCAGTCGGAAGGCGTCGCCCCAGAGCTCTCCTCGCAGAGAAACAACAGATGTCCTGTAGACTGGTGACGTCACTCCCCTTGATGACCATTGAATACCGTTCCTCAATTTGCCGCACAACTGCTATCTCATCCGAATTAGGAGTGTATCCAGCTTGGAGACATAGTGTCAGAATTTTGCCTCCTTCTTCCCGTCTGAAATCAGTTAAAATTACTTCGTTTCCTCTATGGCTCAACTGGATCGGGGTTTGATTGTCACTATTCCCAGTCCATATATGTGTGCCATGTTTCATGCTTTCAACCCCAAAGTGCAAAATTTCCGTATACTACATATTGATACCCTGTTTGGGGAAAATCAGCACACTGCATCCAATTTTCATGTTGTAAATGCACAGCTTTGCAATTATATAGATATCTTAATTTTTCTGATGGGACCTTAATTCGAAATTTTTGAGGTAAATATTTGGAAACATTCGGATTTGGGGGAATGTTGTGATTTAGCATATGAAAGATAATTATTATCTGATTATTTTTTGTTTATTTTTTAATGAAATAGGTTTATAATTAATGAAGGCGCGCCTAAAAATTAACTTTCTGGCGGCCATCATTCATTTTACCTCAAAATTACCTTCGCAGGGTCAAATTTTGGTGCAGTGTCCAGATTTGGAAGCAGCAGTTAAGTATGCATCATAAAATGCCAAGAAACTAAATGAACCTTGCAATGTGAACTCCAACAGAATATGGCTTTGTATTATGACATGCAGATAAGGTATCAGAAAGAAATATCATAACGATCATATTGGTACTCCTTGTAGGCTTCAGACCTTTCATCTTCTTCATCATACCATTCATCTTCTTCATCATACCATTCATCTTCTTCATCACACCATTCATCATATCTGTCAAAGTAACGACCATAACTTGGAATTTCAAAAGGTACTGTATTTTCTGGGGTCTCATCCAGTGAGTGAACGTGTGTCAGTTTTACACGTTGTTTTAATTTCTCTGGAAGAGGGAGACTGTTGACTGCAGTTGGAAGCCGTCGCCCCAGAGCTCTCCTCACAGAGAAACAACAGATGTCCTGTAGACTGGTGACGTCACTCCCCTTGATGACCGTTGATGACTCTTCCTCAATTTGCCGGACAACTACCATCTCTTCCGAGTCAGGAGTGTATCCAGCTTGGACACATAGTGTCAAGATTTTTCCTGTTTCGTCCCGTCTGAAAGCAAGTACCTGTAGAGCACAATGGAATGGTGTTTGATTGGCACTATTCAGAGCCCATAGAGACAAGTTTAGCTCAACAATGAGAAAGTGTACGAGGTTGAAACACTTCGCACAACTGCACGGTACAATCTTGGTCATGACTT
>JAUTBT010000895.1:0-10978 GCA_032361225.1 Lepetodrilus schrolli | reverse complement strand
TATATATATATATATCGAGGGTATATATTCTGTTCTATGAAGACAATTCCCTAGATTTGCTGTCCCTTATTAGAAAATGCAAAACTGGGTGTATTATTGGATATTCCTTAGATCAATACATTGGCGAGAGGGAGGCTAACATGCAGTAAGCCACGGTGTATTTCTATGGCCATTCCAACAGAGTGTTACGTTTACCAAGACGTTCCAAGAAGCACAGCTATATTTGAATGCAAGTGATCGTTTCAGATATCTGCTAGCATACAATAAATCAAAGACTATTTCTAGGGATATTCCAAAAGACTGTTACGTTTACCAACACGTTCCAAGCAGTACGTCAGATTTATCTGAATGCAAGATCGGGTACCCTACAGAAGCTTCAAACGACACCAGAGGTCAATACAAATGGAAGATATACTAGTAGTCTGGCGGTTACGTAGTACAGATTTAGTGTGCATGTTGTTGAGAATATTGTGATAAGCATAAGCAGGTATTACGTTCAATAATACATATATGAAACAGGACAGCTGTCTGTTCTCGGATTTAAGTATACATGTGATGAGATAAATGTACATAACGGGTGCTATATGACCATAGATACTTTTAACGAAAGAGGAATATGGCTGCTAGTCCTCAAGAACCATATTTACTTCGTTCAATAATGTGAAACAGGAACGCTGTCGATCATGGGATTCGACCACGAGTGACTTCATAGATGGCCAAAGTAACCCCGTTGACCGAGAAGAGTATGGACATATTGTATCATTCTCCCCCTCCACATAGCGTCTCGCAATTACTAATCCTAAATGAGAGCCACAAGAGCTAGGAATTATCTGTGAGACAATATTAATTCAATGAGAACAGTCCCACGTTGGGCGCCATTGAAGCAGGACCACTGCCGATCCTATGATTCGAACCAGGGTTGCTGGGTTGCGAGTCCAATGGTCTACAGGGGTAAACTCGTTGGCTGAGACAAATATAATCGAATGTTGCTCCCGTGTATTTTATCACTACTACTACTACTACTACTACTACTACTACGACGACGACTACTACTACTACTACTACTACTACTACTACGACGACGACTACTACTACTACTAGTAGTACATGCATGACTTTAAATACTGCATATAAACATATATGACTGTTGCACACGAATATCTTCCAGCTACTAATCAAGATACACGAAATGTTTAGCAACTACATTTCTAGCGAATAAGGTCGCAACGAAATCACATCAAAGAATCGACATTATGTGATTTACTATGTTTGCAGTTATCGTGTATTCATCGGTGTACTTGTGAATCCTTTCAAAGATTTATATATATATATTAAAACTGATAAAATATCTTAGATGCGTATATTTGATCGTTCATGATCAACCTCGATGTAGTTTCGTTAAAGATTCTCCTTCATCAAATAGCCCCTGGCACGTACAAGTTTATGTCATCACATTATATCGTGTCCTGAAAGTAATAATGGACCTTGATGAGCAAGCTTTAAAGTAATTCCGCTATTGGGTCGATATATTCGTGTCGAAAATGATGCCTTACATTATTATAGCACATCGTACATGAAAATACCATGATGCAATCGTTTTAGAAAATAATTGATTCTCTAACGCTATAGACCCATGATTCATATTTAACAATTTGTTTATATACAGTGTAAATGGATTTTGTTCCTACACAGGCTCGCGTGTTAGCGTCGCACTTTATCTCGTTCCTTTATTTTTGTGTTTGTAATTTTCTTTAAATTTTTTTTTTTGTGTGCGTGTGTTTTTTTGGTCTAATCGATAACAATCTCGAGCATTACATAAGCAGAGCGTATTTTGAGTATCATATTAGCCCAATAACATTGAAAACATAATTATAGTCGTGTTCATTTAATTAGAACTCATGTGGTTTTTTTCCAATTCATAAACCATACGGGTGTTAGAGCGGATTGTGCTTTATGTGTTCCTATAAACAGACCCAAACCCCAGTAGAATCTGGCTATGTACCATCCCCAACATGTGCAATGAAGCTTTAAAAGTGTTTTTAACACTTTCACTATATAAATTTAATTGCTGCTGTTTTGGTTTCTACGTCACGATCTCATTAACATAGTATTCACATGCTTCTGTGAACTTGGCAGATTTTGACTTTGTATCCACAGGGATTCGGTGATAGAATAGTTTTTAATATTCTTTTTACATTATTTTAATATTATAGATATTCTAGATGTAAAAAAAAAGAAGAAAGTAATTTATGTAAAAAACAATCATTTAAAAAAAGGTTATTGAAATTTCCAAAACAAATAAAATGAATCATCCTAGGTGTGTATACGGAGGTTCAAGGACTCAATGCACGTTCTCTCTTCTGGTTGGTTAACAATAAATATTAAATAGTCTTGCGGGAAAGCTAAACATTGTATTCTGATAGTGCACCCGAAACAATTCATTCAAAATACGATGTCTAGCAGACAGCAATGCTTTGAGAACGTGCATTGAGTCCTTGAACTTCCGTCTACACAAACTAGGATGATTTATTGCATTTTTGGGGAAATTTCAATAACTTCATCAGAGATACGATTTAATTCGGAGGTATTTATGGTAAGAACTTCTCCCACGTGGAGCATGACATGGTACCATTAAGACAACTACAGACCTTTACAATAAAATAGATATGCACATTAAAAAATTTAGGCGAGTGTTGAGGTACCATCAAGTGACCTAGACTGGTAGCATGTCTCCTTTATATTATTTGTTTAAATTTATTTTTTATTTTTTTACATTTTCTTTTACATACATTACTGTCATCTATTTTTTAAAGATCTAGAATATCTATAATATTTTTTAAATGTATTCATTTTTTTAAATATTCTATACCGAACCCCTGTGTCTGTATCTATGAACACAACTATCGCTGTTTTAAAGCGATACAATCAGAAACTAAATTTTACCTGAATATGATATGCACTTTATTTGACTAAAGTAGTGTTTTATACAGTCTTCCTCGAGTCCCACTAGTAAACACCATCTTAATAGTTATTGAATTAGTGGAGAGTAGCTAATATTACAGGTAGATTACGAAACAAGGTAAAACGGGACAGGATTACCCTTTCCAGAGATCCATACCACATCGAGTTCTTTCCCCTTATTATATAACGTCGCAAATGAAGAGCAGGTTACACAGAACAACCGTTACTGTCGTAACTCTACGGGGGGTCGTAACTCTACGGGGGTCGTAACTCTACGGCGGTCGTAACTCGTTCTGTAGAAGCTGGCTCCGTTCCACAGATTGACCGTAGCATTACGAGAGTGGTAACTCGGTATACACGTGTACATAACAGGCGTTACAACTCTCGTAGTGTTACGATCGTTTTGCGAAACGGAACCCTGGACATTAAATCGAAGACCCTGTCAGAACATATTGAATTGGGGAATGAAATGTGACGGAGCAATCGGAGCAATCGGGTACTTTTGAGGTTTGGGCAACTCTATGAAAACAATCAAGTCTCCCAGACATATAGTAGTATACATTGGATTCCTATTTCTGGTGATGTATGCATACTTTATGAACACGATCGTGATCATAGTGGATGGACTGTCTAGCAGACTGTCAATTCCAATCCAACACACCAAGCCTTGGGGCCAAAACAATTACACTGAACACAGAGTCGTCAATAATCTGGTTATTCCAACCAGAAATCAAATAATTTCGGCCTTGTCTATACAATAGACGGTAGCTCACAACACGGTATCCACCTGTGTGTTCATTAATGTTTAATCACACAGAAGTGGAGATAGAATTGTCTGTTTCACAACAAGGGAGTTGTCTAATAAGGCATGAGGAAAGCAGTATCGAAGTTCTCACTATCGCTGGCGTAATCAATTTGGAGAAGCGAGTGATTTGGTTGAAGTCCGGTTTCGATGGGACTTCCTTTATTGAAGAAGACACCGACTAGAAATCGCGCTTCAGTAATCAGGGAATCAGACGGAACCCAGTTTAAAGCTAGTTTTATAACTCGGGTTCTTGTGATGTGAAATGGCTATCAAACGCAGTTGATGGGCATTGAAGGCATTAAAAACTTCAGGCTAATCTCGTTCATCTCATGCACATGGAAGTATGGCCTGCCCACTCCTATTTCGGGATAACTGAGGCCTTGTTTATGCACGATTATTGATGATTCGTCTGCAGTGCATGTTCGACTACGAGTTACGTCAACACGAATCCGACTGATCTCGTAAGACTGCAGTTTAAATATGTGACTATAAGGTCATTCATTACCGTCTGCTATGCAAATCTTGTCATTGGAAATTATGTCATCTATCTCAGGCATCGTGAGCTATTAGATGCTGCTCGTAATAGAGACGTAGCTGTTGTGGGTTTTCTTCCCCTTATAACCAATGCAATATAGGGTGAATCCATCAAATACATCTAGTTTGCTACTAATGTCAGAATAAAAATAATATGATTAACATCAATCAAATCACCAACCACAACTGAGCATGAATTCAATTCAGAGCTTTGAACTAGTCTGGTTTTTCCCAATTCTGAAACGAAAATACCCATCAAACGCATTATGCAAACTATCTATATCGAGAGCCTACAGAAAAATCCGATCACACAAACATAATTATGGCAACACCAGCCCTACTTCCTGTGCAAACCGGCGGAATTCAAATAGAACTATAACTCCTTTAGCTTATTAAATAACTCCCGAAATTACTTTACAGTTTTGTACAGGAGCGCACACGTATGTGGTTGTAGGTCTTATAGACATCCTCCGGGGATATAAAATATGGGTCAATCTTCAACGTGCATTCCCACACATCGGTGCTGATTGGCTAGGCTAATAATATACGTCATCCCATTGGCGAACATCGAGTTCGAAATTACCTGCCGGAAATACATCGATATATTTCACTCTATCACGGCAATTTCTATTGCGCCAATTTACCATTCTCGATACGTTTACTTCAAAATCGGAATTCGAATTATCAGATAAATTCGTTTTGGGGTGTTATCCATGCCGTGTTCGTAGTTCACTCGGGATAATGCCATTCACTTGCCATTTCCAGTACCTTGTGAACTGTTATCTATATGTGGGTTTGACTGTGCACTACATTGCTGCTGTTGTTTTGTTGTTGTTTTCTGTTTTTGTTTAAAAATAAAATAAATGTGTGTGCGAGCGCGCGTGTGTGTTGGGGTGGGTGGGGGTCGGGGTGGGGGGTATTGTGTGGGGGTGGGGGGTGGAAGGGGGTATAGTAGTCAACGTATAAACGTATATATCAAGTGTATGTACCGATTGGTAGGTTTGTAATAAACATGATTTAATTGGACGTGGTCATCTTGACAATAATAAACAATATATAGTAAATACGGAACTAATAACCAGTTTAAGTTATCGTGTTAGTGTTGTTTTCATCACATACGTGCATAATCCAATCTGTGCAACATGTGATTAATCGCACGCTATATTTACCCTGGTGGGACTATCTGTTAAGCAAATATTTTACAAAACTTTTTTTTTATAGATTGAGTTAATTTTATTAAATGCCGGGATAAATGGGTCTGTGTATTTTGGACCCAAACATTTAAATAAATGGATGTCGTGGGAATAGAAATAATTCAATTTTTAGGAGAATACTTTGTTTATAATCACATAAAGCCGAAGAATTCTAGTCATGAGAGCCACACAGAAAATTCGCAAACCTAGAGTTATCTTCACCGCGTACATTAATTATTCCGATCATCAGATGCGGAACGAGGAGAATAAAAAGGACGCTACACGTTGTCACGAAGATGAGAGAAACAAAGTTTGTGATAAAGCTATTTCTTAATAACAATTGATCTAATATAAATTATTTTCCCAAATAAATCACCTGCCAGTTGCTTCACCGCTTTTATTTCTTATAATGGAATACAGTTACACACACACAAAAAAAAAGATATATATTTACTGCAACGTAATAATAATAAAACATAGGATTTAGAAAAGATGAAAGGTTATAAGAAGGTAGAATATGCTATGAATTATTCACATTGAAGATATATGCTCACGTTTATTATTTAGACTTTTGTTCCACCATATGTTGTGCTAGTTCTGTTGTACTACTATTAACGCTGCAAACACACAACATTATATAACGTTATTACAACGTTGTAATAACGTTATAACGTTATATAACGTTGTGTGTTTGCCGGGTAATGCAATATCTTATTGCAATTAATAATAATAATAATAATGTGAATATTTATATTGTGCCAAATCCACGCTCGAAAGCATGCTCATAGCGCTACATTATTACCCCGGTCACTGGATCTGTGTACACTCAATATGCATATGTATTCTCCATTGAACACACCCCAGGTCAGCGGATCCGTAAACCAGGGAATCAAATAACTATGGCCATATCATGATACATTTAATAATAATAATAATAATAATGTGCATGTTTTACAATGCATCAAATGAACATGCAAAACCATGCTCAAATATAATAATAATAATAATAATAATAATAATATTAATTATAACAATAACGTGCAAAAGCATGCTCAAATAGTGTTGAGTTTCCATAGTAATGTAGACATCCATGAAAGTAGATTAATTTAGTCCGACTGTACCTGAATTTTTAGATTGTCCACTTGCAGTACTGTCACCTTTGACCTCATCTTCGATATTGCTGATGTCTGCCAGAGAAATGTAGGTGGGAAGCTTCTCAGGTGTAACTGGAACATTTCTCGTATCTTGTGACGAGGGACCTTTACTACTAGCACCTTCTGATGTGTCCATCATTGCGTCTCCTGTCATGGCACCAGTCACCATGTCACCTGTCAGTGTGTCACCTGTCAGTGTGTCACCTGTCAGTGTGTCACCTGTCGATGTGTCACCTGCAGATGATATCTCACCCACAGTTTTTTCCTCACCCACAGTGATTGACCGACGAGGTGAGTCAACATTTTTCACTGTTGTCGTGTTCGGTTCTACATCAGGAACTACTTCTGAGGGAGTCTGTATTTCCACGGAATTTGCCCAGAATCCGTCGTTTGATGGAACCATATCCGGTTTCATATCCGTATTGTCCATGGAATCTGGTTCGTTCTCAGACATTGCTAGTAATTCATCCTCGGTCTTCTCTGGCACAGTACTGGCAGCAGGAGGTCTACAATGGAGGTTACCAAGTTACAGATTCCGTGCATAATGATCAAATGAAAGAATGAAAAATATACAGGGATGAGAAATGGAAATTGTATTTTCAGTTGAAAACAGCTGGAATCCAGGAGCCTCGGGTCACTGCCAGTTTTACAAGATCGACCCCAGAGCCTCAAAAGTGAGTGAATTATTGTTTTACATCACAGCGTGAATCACCCAAACGTGAGAAGCATCCCTGAAAATAACGCATTTGCAATTTGAATATCTGATGCGAAAAATTCAGATCTCAAGTAAGACTGACATAAATTATGTCTAATAGAAATACAAGACTGCTTGTTGACACCTCATATTGAGGGATTATTTTTTCGACAACTATGCCAACATACGGTACCTGTTACTACGCCTCTTATTTACACTCCTCTTGTGTAGCATTGGACAACTTTTTCCTCGTGGACACGAACCGGTCTCGGCAAATGCAGGACATCGCAACGTGTGTTTCTTCTGACACTGAAAGTTTTTAAATGTTCATTACGGCCAAGCTGTCCAAATGCCAATACATTACTTTACAATACACTACTCCTACATTTACTGGCAATATTTGCAAGTAAATATCGGACAAGTTCTACTCAGATTTATGGTCATGAATTGTTTACACATTTTTATCAAAGTATTTTTTCAGTAGGATCTTTTCAGAAAATATGGTAACAAACGCATATAACACTGAGGCAAGAGATGCTGTGGGATACATATACAATTCCAAGAAAAATTAATATGAAAATCCTTACATTTTCATTACAAACGAGACATTTTAGAAGAACAAAAAAGAAAAAAAATATTAATAATAATATTAAAATCATCAAAATTGCAGTACTATCTAGAAGAAAAATAATTAAAATAAATAAATAACATATAAATCCTTACATTTTCAGTAAAATTTGAACAATTTATTTCTCCGAACATTCAAAATGCTCACATTTTCGCCACGTGGACAATACCCTCGTACGAAGTCCTGACAGACGTCGGCATTCTTGCTGACTTTGACGTGTAGATACGGGCAGTCATCCCTGCTGCACATGCCTCGGAGGAAGAACGAACACACGGGCATCTTCTCCCTGGCCACTTTGTGTGAGAACGGACAATTGTCCACCTTGCAGGTCCCACGAAGAAACCTGCAACACATCAGGAACAACCATAGTGAAACACCTTGCTTGTTTCAATTTGCTTTCAAATTTTGCTTATATCACTTGTCAATTTATGGCAGGATTTTGATTGATCGTTCCAGCGGGAACATTTCACCCATATGCGACTTATCGCAGGAGAAAACCCCAAAACACCATAGCAATCAGGTGGTGTACTCAACCTGCAAGCACTGGCTGCTACTGACTAGTATCGGTGCTTTATTACTCAACGTTGCAACAAGAATCTTTTACCCATCACTACGACTGGTACTGACGAACCAAGGACGATATCTGCACTGAAACACTACAGACAGTGCATCCTATCAACAGGTTATAAAGACAACTTCCGTGAACTGTGACCGCGATTGTGGATCCTGGGGTAGGTTAGAATTTGGGACATTTACCGTGTCACCATTTCACCAGGCCGAGATCCTACTAGCCGAACAACTGATCATGTCAAATAAGATTGCCAAGCGAGTTAATTGAGGCTTATCACTGCAGGACTATTTCACCCATAATGGCCATATGTGACTTCTAACCTTTTGATAATGAGAGAATTGATTAATATTAATTGAAGTTTAGATCTGCTTTCAAAATTCTTTCACTAATACATCACAAATTAAAAGCTGAACCATTCTCTGGTCAAAGGTAGGTGAGCACTTCTTGCACTCTACTCACCTTGTGCATACGGCCACCTTGGTAGGGTCGTGTTTGTACGGGCAGTCACCTCCCAGTTTACAGCGACCAAACTTGTTGTAAAATACGCAGTAGCCGTTCACAGACTTGGTGTTGTCTTTCCTCATGGAGTGGGTGGCGGCAGCAATACTCCAACTCTTCACTCGGCTAAAATCAGATGAAGAAATTCTCAAAACAATATCTTCTTCATCACTGATAAAGATCACATACTCATTTTTTTTATTGTTCTTTGTTTCAATTGGGGTTTAGATCTGCTTTCAAGATTATTTCACTTATATCACGGCGTGTCAGTTTAGGGCAGGAGAAAACCTGCAACATCCGTAACGCTGAATGTTGCAGTAAACCTGTGAGCAACGGCTGGTACTGACAGACCAAGTACTATAAGTGCATTGTCATGGTACAGACGGTGCATCCTATCATGATTACATCAGAAAGGTAACTTTCACAAACATTGATGCCGGGCTCCCAGGACCTTTGTCTCCGAAACCCAAACATTCCACCATTGCAACACCACCATTATACAAGAAAATGAAAAGCGGAGTACGACATAATGTGGAGTTCAACCATATCCCATCCTAATGATGCATGGTATTACTGAAAGGCGAGAAGCGTAATAAATGGTTGAAGCCTGTCCTAGGGAAGATGTCTTACCTGGCTGCAGCTCGTGCCCAACTAGAGGACGATCTGACCAGAGTGCCTGGTTCTGTCTGGATGTATGTCACACCTCCAATGTCCACTCGCTTCACCTCCGTCCTTTGTCGTGCACTGTTGCCTTTACTTGGAGACGTGACTACACCAACACAATCCAATGAATTAATTCATTAATGGCTTAAATTGGAGTGCAATTTCTTTTTTTTTTAAACCATGATCACAGGGAATCAAGTAGAATATTATTTGAAGTGAAGTGACCATACTACTCAGCAGATAGTTAAATTAATTGAATTAGTGCTTTAAGTCACAGCAGGAATATTTCAGCCATACGCTGCGACAGATCACTAAATAATATGGTCTGTCAAATAATGTGAGAATTGTCCATTAAATCTAGTACATAAAATACATACCATCAATCCTCTGTAAACTCTTGCCAGTCGAGTCCATACGAAATTTGACCCCTCTCACTGATAACGTCTTCATAGCAGTGCGATTCAGTTCTAAAATTACAATATTATTTCATATCTGAGCATAACTTCTGAGAATAATTTCTAAACATACAAATCAAGACCACTGCACAGTCACCCACCTCACTTTCAAAGGTGACGCCAACTTGCGCGCACTCATTTCTCACAACCTATTTCACTTCTTACCAATTCATATCCAATACAAAACCACGCAAATTTGTCAAGACTTACTTCTGATGACAACAGATGTCTTGCCAGTGGGGACAGGCTGGCTGGTTGGTTGTGTCGATGTGGACGGTACCATCTGATTGGCTGACTCCAACATGATCTTTGCTCGGGTCAGGTTCCTGCTAGAAGACTTGTACAACATGCCGTTGATCAGCACCAGACGGGAATCAGATTTCTGGGTTACACGTTTTGTAGACGAGCCTGGTGTTGCCTTCTTGCGTCGATCGAGTTTGAGTCTGAAAAATATCATTAGAAATGCTGCATCCACTTGTGACTCCCCGATTGCCGAAGAGGAACAGATAGAACTGAGTGGGATGTGTGGAATGCAATCAAATTCCAATAAATGTTAAAATACCACCACGATTATTGTGTTTGCAATGAATTCAGTGATAGCAGTACACCACATGTTGTAAGAAAATAACTGCATCAGAATTATCATCTGGATAGTGAAAACACCTTTGCATTCATCAATCAAAAAAGTACTCATAAATTAAAGTAATAGTAAGGTACCAAAATACAGAATTACCCCAGCAATGAAATACTGTAAATCATGAAATTAATGCGTCACTAATTTAATGCGACCTCAAGCTTTTAGACATAAATGCGACAATTAAA
>JAUTBT010000894.1:0-10978 GCA_032361225.1 Lepetodrilus schrolli | reverse complement strand
CCTATCAATATCACGTCAGAAAGGTAACTTTCGCGAACATTGATGCCGGGCCCCCGGGGCAGGATTTGAACCTGGAAGCTTTGGCTCCAAAGTCCAACTATCCTACCACTGCGCTACCGCCCACCCCGAAATTGTACTAAAAAGGTATCGTAATCTTGGGGTTTGCTTTTCCTTTCCTTGTTTAACAATTTACTTTCAGACTACTCAATACAAAGTTTTAGATCCTTGGGACAACATTGGATCTGCCTTACATTCATGACTTAATACAAATCTTGGGTACCTCCTGCACGTAGACATCCAAATCTTGTGTTAAGGACTTAAACTGGCCCGACTGACATTTCTTCATGAACATCATGAAGACCAAGACAGAGAAGGACACACAAGTGTACAGAGTACTACCACAGTGATTGACTTGATTGACCTGCTATTAACAGGGCACTACATCAACGTTTTGAGGCACCTGTCCCTGTGTTCTGTCAGACATGAAACTACTTACCCTGTAGGTAAATGGCTTGTTAGCCTGTGCTATTTCACTTGTCCACCTGTGGATAATTCCTGTCCCTGGCAGGTGGACAATTCTTACTGTAGAGCCCTGCGATTTACATATATATAAATGCAATTACTATTGTTATTATTATTGAATAGCACAAGGTCAAGGCCTCACCTTAAATGACTCCTCCACCTCCACCTCGTCAAGTCTCCCTCTGTACCACAGACTGTCCTGACTGATAAGACACGCCTTGCCGACAGTCGGCTGCCAGTCGCCGTCATTCCCAGGCACCTCCCTGTTAATGTACTCCGAGATCTCGGCCGTCATCGCCTCCACCTCTTCCGTAACCTCCGACAAATTCAGCACGAACATGTCCAGAGTGGCGCCCTCTGGAACTGTAATAGGGTAGTCCTTTTCAAGGGTCAGGTCGAGGTATTCGAAACCGTCTTCCTTCTTTGTGGTGGTTATCCGTGAAGTCGTCGCCTCTTCGCCTGCAGGTTCAACAGGCTTGATAAGTGCTTCGATTCGTCTCACTAAGTCGGCATCTTCCTTCACTGCGAGTTTCTCCTTCACGAGCGTTTCACCGATGTTGGTATCATCCAGCATCAGGTCAACGTGAACACAGGAGCTGTCCAAGTTCGATACGACCTTGGCAGTGAGTTCTTTACCATCGACAAGCTTCTGAAACCGCGAACAACTCCCATCGGTCCATTCATCACCGTCTGGACTCACTCCGCTCAGACAACACAAGAACGCATGGCACGGCGCCTCTTTGAACTCTGACTTCAGCGCGAGGAAGTCCGACGTGGAGACGGTCTCGCCTCGGCCATTGTCCAGAAGCAGAACGTCCAGATCCTTTTCTTTCACACTGGTCACTTTGGCACGGAAATACTGTCCATCTTCTGTAAATCTGGCCACTCCCAGATCCCCGACATCTGCTGGACACAGGTCAGCTTGGTCAGAAGAAGACTGGGTGGCGTATGCAGCTTGAAGCCGCTCCATCAGCTGCTGTAGGGCTGCCACAGATGCCGTCATCTGGCAGTAGAAAAGGCTGGGGCTCACCACGTGGCTGGTCAAAACTTTGTATTTGTCAGCAATGTTCAAGGTAGAGTTGATAGACCTGGAAAAGATCGAGATGCAATGTCTATAAACCATACAGATCTTATGTCATTAAAAATATACCATCCGCCATTTTTGCCTTTTGAGATAACAGCCAGTGCCATGTGAAAAGAAACAAATAACTTTCTCAAATCTAACAAATATTCTGAAAAAATGACAAATATTTTTTTTTTAAATAACAAATATTCTGAAAAAATAACAAATAGTCCCACTAATATTCCTGGTAAGCTATCTCACAAATCTTTTATATTACTTTAACTTAAATCTGACGAATATTATTAAGTAAAATTAATTTGAAGTTAATACCCGATGTCTTCCTTCAGGGGAGACGACTCCTGTTCCGATTCTGGGGTCTTCTCAAACGTCAGTTTCTGAGGTGTGCTGGCATCCGAGAATATTCGCTTGACCTTGTGACTGACCGAGATGGGCGTGGCAGCATCCACTCCCAGGTTCTTCTCCAGCAGGACGCGACTGATTGCCAGTCCCATGTGTAGGAGGTGCACAGTACAGGTGCCATCTTCACTCAGGTTCAGAATGTCCATTAACAATGTCCTAGGGAAAGACAAAAACAGGTTCTTCAAGATTGATTTTTTTTTATATTAATATGCTTATGTAAATATTTACAATTATAGAATATGTACATGTAACTCTCATTCTTAATCTTTCTTTACGTTATGCATATTACGTGGACCCATAAAGTAGCGGTATACCGAGGGTTCACTGTAACTTATAACATATCCATTTTGTCTTGAATAAAATATGTTTAACCCTTCAAGACCCGATGACTGATAGATCAGTTGAAAATGATACTCCCTTAAGCCCAGTGACTGACATATCAGTTGTAAATTTCAACCCCCATGTGGTATTTCATAGTGGTATTTTAGAAATATTTCCGCTGGGTTATCAATGTCCTTGGTTGAAAAGAAAGCATGTTTAAAAATATCACTTTTAACCATTTATTTATGGCATTACGTTGCTGCGGCAATATTTGTAAATGTCCTCATGCAAAAGAAAGGATGTTTGAAAATATCACTTTTTAAGAGTTCATGGTGGTATATTAAATCAATTCATTTGTATGCAACAAGGCCCAGAGATTACAAAACTACGTTCACAAATCCCCATATAAAATTTGAAACATGGCTTTTGAAATAATTTCTCTCCAATCTGATTTTGTATGGTTGAAAATGGTATTGATAAAATTATTTACTTTTCAGCAGTGAGTTCTTCAAACAAGTCCACAGCCTCCTGCTGCCACGTCTCTTCTTTGGGATGCACCCCGGCTAAAGAGCACCGCACAGCTTGGGCAGAGAGCGTCATGAATTGGTCTGGCAGCTTGCGTACACTGGAACACGGAACGGTGGCCGAGTTGCCGAAGTCCACGTAGACGACTCTACAGCCATCGCCGTCGACGGAACGGACCTTCCCTCGATACCACGACTCATCTTCGCCATACGTAGTCGCACACGCTTGACCGGGAAGAGGGGCGTCCAGGGTCATGTCCCCTTCGGCGAGGTCGTTGTAGAACTCATACATGGCCTCCATCAGTGCGTCTCGGCTGCGCTTGCAGCTCTCCGGCTGGACGTAGAACTCGCTGGGTGTGACAGCATTCTGGACGTGGACAGAGATTCGCTGACCTTCCTGAAGGTCGATGGTGGAGAACGGACTCGGAGTTGTGTCGAGTTGTGTAGCTGTACTGTCCTCGTCTTTTGGCTGCCCATCTTCGGTCACTGTTTTAGATTCTACAGGAACGACCTTTGATTCAGGAATTTCTCCATCAGGTTCCGTTTTTGCATCAGCTTCCGTCTTTTCACCATCTTCAGTAACGGTACACAGCCCCCCTTCCACAAGTCTACGTCTTATATCTGTCTCGCCATCAAACAAGCTGACGACGTACCTGACCTTGACGTCCTTTAACTTCATCACGACTTCCAGAGACAGAGTCTTCTCATTGGTCATCTCAAACAGCGAATCCATCGCGGCGTCCTCTTTTCCTTCGATCGCGGCCAGCCTGCCCAGCTTACAACTGACGGCCTGCACGGACAGCTTGGTGTGCTCGGGTTTTATAGCATACACGTTGGCCTTGGTCACGTTGTCTGCATTGCCATAGTCCACGAACAGGACCTTGCACGTGTCCTCCCCGACGTTGAGGACAGTCCCACGGTACCACTGGTCGTCCTCCGCATACTTGGCCACGACCGCACAGCCGTCCTTCAGCCAATCGCCGGGGTCCTTCTTCTCCCTGCCCTCGTAACCCTCGCTGATCGCTGTGCCGATGTCGGCCAGGTTTGTCTCCGTGGCGACGGTCTGCACCCAGAAGTCTAGCGACGACTCCACGTGACTCACATACACGGGAACCTTGTCTCCCACTTTGAAGGCGGTCCGCTTGTACCCTCCAGCTGTCAAAGGATCAATGAGGGCATCAATAAATAAATATCGAAACAAAAATGGATAAATAAATAAATAAAAAGTGGATATGAATCATGACATCCAACATGGAAGTTGTTCAGAGACCACATCAAATAGATAGTCATTATCTTGCGGTGAGCGAGCGAATTATTGTTTTATGTCACAGCGGGAATCATTCAACCATACGTGACGAGTTTGGGAGTGCAATTCTTTTTATATTTTCACTAGTGCAATAACACAATGGATTTTTATAATTGTATTCATATGCGATATCAAAATCTTTTTGGACCTCTTTTAGAACTTCTTCTTGGGTCTTAATTTGTCAAATATAAAGTTAAACCAGGTCTTCAATTAAATATGCAAACATTAATATTTACACATTTATTTGGAACTATATATTGTCGGCATGCTTTAACACAGTTTCCAAGGCATTTGACTATGTAATGTTTGTGACTGAAAAATATATTACAATAGTTTCTACAGATATGTGATAAATAGAATCTCACATTCGTGTTCAGAACCTCGGTTAATATCAGTTTTGCCAACTCGTTTAATACATTCAGTAATATATGACGACTCATAAGAGATCCTCCATTTACCCACAGAGGAGCATGGTAGAATTCCCTCTGCCGTAAATCAACATAGAATGGTTGTGTGTGATTCCATGTAAACATAATCTCCATTAGTTACCCAAAGTCAAACAAATAACTGAAACAGTAATCTGTCAAACTTTCAAGTTATGCTAATTTTCTAGCCAGTTCCAAAATGCTCCTAAATATTTATTAAATATCAATGTACGAGCCAGATCAAAATTCTTGCTATATATTATTCTGCATCGATTTCATTGGGAGTAAAGGTGAGCGAGAGTGTTATTGTATTACGTCACAGCTGGAATCTTTCATCCCTATGCATTAATTAATATTTATTCATACTATGATAGATTTACAATGAAAAGCAGTATGAAAACCTGTCAAAAAATGAATGAATGAATGAGTGCTTTATGTCACAGCGGGAATATTTCACCCATACGATAAAAGTGAGTAAAGGACAGTTATACTCCACACCTATATTTGGTCGTGTTATGCATGACCTACCTGCACTCTCGGCAGCCTCTGCGATGGCGTCGCCAAGGACGTCCTTGATATCCTGTCCGTCCTCCAGCTTCAGCTCCACAGAGTACAGTGCACTGTCGCCGTCTGCCTCCTTGAACATCACTGTCATTGTCTGCTCCTTCGTGGCGTCATCAAACTGCTCGGTCAGTGTTTCCGACCACTCACAGACTCTCGCCAGAGTGCAGTGATAGGCCAGACGTGGAACAACCAGGTTTTTCTCCGTCAGCAATGCGATCTTCTCGATGGCCACAACATCCGTGTTGCCGTAGTCCACGAACATCACGGTGATCTGTTCTCCGGTTATTTCCGTGGCCACTGCTCGATACCAGGCGTTGTCCTCCGAGAACTTGGCACAGCAGATAGATCCGACCGCGAGTCCGAAGAAACGTTCGCCTCCAGATTCCAAATATTCCGCCTGCAGAGCCTCTGTGATCTCCTCCAACTTCTCTTTCTCAGAGGACAACTGCACGTAGAAGGAATTACCGACGTCCACGAAGGAAATATGACCCGTCTCTGACTCGGGAAGCTTCTGTTTCAGAAATGCCATTGGACTTTCTTTGGCAGACTTTTCCTCGGATCCTCCCCGGATGCTGCTAGCGCCACTGCTCGACGACACCCGTCTTACATCAGGCTCCTCTCCCAGCAGTTCCAGACCCACGCTCCTCGTCATCTCCACCTTGAACGGAGGCGGCCCTTGTGACACGAACTGGACGTTCATCGTCTTGGCATCGGTCATCGCGATGAACTTATCCCGCTGGTCCTCGGTCCAGCTCGTGAAGTCTTTCAGTATGCACTCATAGGCGTAGGGAGGTGTGAACATGTACTCTCTCGGGAGGGTCTGAACGTACGCAGATTTGATTGTTTCCGTCACGCCGATGTCGACGAAGTAAACTTGGATGTTGCCGCCCTCCATGTTAGCGACGGTCCCGCGTTGCCAGGTCTTGTCGTCGGGATAGCGCGCACAACATGGCTTCCCGCTCTCGAAATTACCAGGATTATCAATGGTCCCCTTTGCATAGATTTTCTTCAGCTGTTCTTCGAGTTTCTTAGTGTTTTCTTGGTCTTTCGTCAGCTGAATGTAGAATTTACCATCGATGGAAATATTCGATACCACTCCAGCAGAAGCAACTTTAGGCACGGATTGATCAGGGAATTTGTTTGGACACAGAATCTGAGCGATGTCTTTTCCATCCTTGGTTTTCATTTCGGCAGTGTAGGGCACTTCCTGAGACAGGAAGTTGACCATGATTTCTTTGTCAGAAGCCTCAGCGGCCAATGCGTCCGTCAGCTCTGGGGTCAGTTTCTGGACGCCACTCAAACGACATCGGTAAGTGAAAGGCGACACATTTAACATCTCCCTGTTCAACTGCTTAAGCTTGGACCGAGCTACGACATCAGCATTACCAAAATCCACAAATTTGACAGAAACCTTGTCAGTCACAACGTCCGTGACCAGACATCGATACCACGTGTTATCCTCCGAGAAGAGAGCTCCACAAGCCAGTCCAACGGCAGGCGTTACCTCATTGGTGGGCAGCTTCGCGATCTTGTTGCTGAAGCCCATGATGGTGTTGATGTCTTTTGTCGGCTGCAGATATATGTCGTCTTTATCTACGTGAGATATGCACGTGGCGATGGTGGTAGAGGGCAATACTTGGTCAGCGTACACTTGTTCCCGAGGTGGAATCTTATTCAGAGTTGGGGGCGGGGCAGGTTTGCTCGGCGGAGACCCAAAAGACTTTCCCTGAGCTGGAGGAGATCCAAATGTTCTTCCTCGAGATTCTTCCTTAGCAGGGGGCGAGCCGAACTTCTTCTGTGGTCGAGAATCTGCAGGTGAATCACAGTCAGACTTGGGTGCAGGTGCACCAAAGGCTCTTTTCGGAGGGTGAATGTCCTGGGCAGGTGCAGATCCAAAACTCTTCTTGGGCGATTGGGAATTCCATCCAGAATTAGGCGAGGTCGAAACTGGCTTTTTCTGGAAGGAGGAGGTTTCACCAAACAAGCTTCTCTGTGGCGATTTCACATCGGGTGTCAAAACTTTCAACAGACTCTTCCCACCAAGAGACACTTCCACAGTGTAAGGGGCAGATTTCGTCAAGAATTCAACTGTGACTTCCTCGTCTTGGGTGGCATCGGTGAACATCTGCTTTTGACCAGGCTTCCACAAGGACATGCCCTGAAGCTTGCACTGGAATGCTAACGGTGGCACCGAGAAGAAGTCGACTTCTAATGCCCTGACATCGCCTCTGTCCACCATGTCGCTGTTGCCGAAGTCGATAAACCTGACAGCCAGTCTTGCACCATCCACCCTCTCAATGATGGCCCTGTACCACGCTTCGTCTTCCATGAACTTGGCGCAGCACGGCGCTCCCCTCTGGACGTTGACGTTGGATGAGCTGCCCGAGCTGTTGTACAGCTCCTGCAGTCTCTCCGACAGCTCCTCGATCAAGTCGCCTGCTGATGCCAGCTGGACGTAGAACACTCCATCCTCATCCACGTGGGTAACGAAAGCTTTGTTCGGTTGAGCGGGCACCGCCTGAGGATTGTATATCAATGACAGCACACTGTCGGAAGGTGCTTGAACCAATCCTTGTGCAGTTGATCCTTTAGCGAATCCTTTCTCTTGCATGTTCTTGGCAACGTCGATGCCTTCAACTGTCAAGGACACATTCTTGCCCTGCTTGAAGGCACAGTGGATTTCCTTGTCAACCGTCATCGTTTCGAAGAATGCCGTGGCTTCGTCCATCCATTCCACTCCGGAAGCGGGAACGGCATTCTCAAGACAGCACTCTAAAGCAAAGGGTCCCGGCGACAGAATATCGGCAGACACAACTTTCACGTTGTTGGAGGGGATGGAGTCGGCATTGCCGTAATCCACAAACTGTACTAAGAGTTGTTCCCCCTTACCACCGACGACCTTCCCTCGGTACCATGATCCGTCTTCTGCGTACAGGGCACAGCATGGCTGACCAGGCGACGGCCTTGTCAGAGGTGGCTGCGATCCGTCCTTGTAGATAGCGGTCAGCTTGTCGGTTAACGCATTCAGCCGTGCATCAATGCCATGCATGTGGACATAGAATTTGTTTGGAGTTTCAGTGAATGTTAAGAATACCTTTTCTGTTCGATTTACAGGCCGGTCGGGTTGAAGGTAATCGAGTCTACTGGACGCCGGTGCTCGACTGGCAGCCTGAAGTGCTGGGAACCTGCTTTTCAACTTGTCTGTAATGGAGCTACCAGATTCCAAGATATCTACCGTGTGGATATTTCCTTCCACTGACAGAACCTTCATCACAACTTCCCTCTCAGCAACCAGGTTGTGGAAGGCATTGATCATCTCATCGGTGGCAGACTGGGGCAGGGCGAGTTTGCAGTGTATGGCCTGGGCTGGCAGCGAAATGAACTGAGACCCAATGGCGAAAATGGCAGATGCTGTCTTGACCTCAGAGTTTCCGTAGTCGACGAAGTGCACCTCGATTCCGCCGGAGTCCAACTTCTCCACGGCAGCTCGGTACCAGGCATCGTCCTCGCTGTACTTGGTCACGCAGGCCACGCCCACCTGCGGCTTCGGGAGTTGGATTCCGTTCCCCCGTGAGTAGAATCCCTCCAGGTCTTCCATGACGGTGTTCAGCTGAGGCAACGTCTTCAACAGCTGGAACCAGAACGAGTTCAAGGACAAGGTATGCGATACATAGCCTCTCTCTGTCTGGCTGGGGGACAGCAACATGGAACTAAACTTCATTGTCGCTAGAGAAGAGATGGGCGTGATCGTCGATGGTTCTGGAGATTTGCTGGCAACTCTCTTGACCACTCCAGCTGCCACCAACTCTGAAGCCACGTCCTTCCCGTTGACTTCCAGCTTCACAACATAGGACCCGCTTCGCTGCGAGACGAACTTGCACGCGGCACCGTCTTTCGTGATGTCTTCGAGAACAACTTTGGCGTCATCCGTCCACTCCGAAGATTCAGTCAGAGGACGGATTCCGCCGAGACTACATGGCAGGGCCTGCATGGGAACGCCGGTGATCTGACTGGAGGCTTCTTTCAAGGTATCGGCACTGACGCTGTCGTTATTTCCAAAGTCCACAAACAGAACGTCAACCTTTCTGCCTCTCATCTTCTGGACAACGGCCCTGTACCAGGATTCATCGGCAGAGTACTGCGCGACCACTGCCATCCCCGGGAGGATGCTCCGGACTGACGTGGCTTGGCTGGAGTATAGCTCCTGTACTTTATCAACCAGATTGTTCAGCTCCACTTCTTTGTGGCTCAATTGCACCCAGAAGGACCCGGGATTATCTACCCATGACAGAAACACGTGGGCCTGGTGGGGGGTGGGGATGTCCAGCTTGGCAAACGACGGAATCTTCGCCAGATGCGCCGGCACCCGCGGGATCACGCTCGCCCCTCTCACTAATATTCCAAGACTGGCGTCGGCGAGTTTCTCTCCGATATCGTGACCGACTTTCGGGTCTTTCAGTCTGACCGGGACCTTTCCCTCGACCAGCCGCCCATCGTACACCGCCACGAGTTGCTGGTCCAGAGAAAGAGTCTCGAATTCCTCGGCGGCAGCATCACTCCAAGCTCCGGAGCTGCTCTTCAGGTTTGACAGCATGCACGTCATGCCCTGTGCAGGATCGTGTTTGAACTCTTGCTTCAATTCCTTAACCAAGTCTGCCGTTATCTTCTCTGTGTTGCCATAATCCACAAAGTACACTTCCATTTCTCCACTCCCAATGCTCTGTATCTGACCCCTGTACCACATCAAATCCTCGCAGAACTTGGCCGCGCACAGCATTCCCACTTTGGGTGAAGGAATGGCCAGTTCTCCAGGCCTCAGTCTATTGTACTCCTGGTTCAACTTTGAACTCAGCGCGTTCAGGTGGTCAAAGTTCTTAGCCAGCTGGCACCAGAACTCTCCGGGACTGAAGGCGTAGACGACCACCACGTCATTCTGGCCGACAGACAGCTCCACCGTAGACAGTCCCACTTGGTCGCCGTTGCTGTGCACGTGCCCCGAGGCTGCTACCACTGGAGAGACGGACTGGTTGCCTAGCGACACGTGGATGGCCGCATCTCCCTGCCCGAGCTGAACTCTCCGCGGTGAGTGGGCTGAAGTCGGTTCCTCTATACAGGACGTGTTAGTGCTGGTCCCGAAGTCCCTGTTGATGTCCTTTCCGGTCTCGCCCATCAGTTCCACCGATAAGATTCTGTCCTCCGATTTGAATCCTCGGAACGTTGCTCGGAACGTCTGATTGAGTGCAAGGTCCTCAAACTGTACCGAGTGTTCGGGCGACCAAAAGCCCTGTGTGGTTGCCACGCCCGTCAGGCCACAGTAGAGTGCCATCGCCGGCGCCTTCAGGAACTCGGGTTTGATCTCTTTAATTTTGTCTGCCGCCGTGTCCTCAGAGTTGCCGTAGTCCACAAAACGAATCTCCACCTCTCCATTCTTCCGGATTCCTGCAAGCAAGACGATGTGACATTCAGTAAATATGTCAATCTCAAATTAACTTAATGCCTAATCTATACACCAGCGTTCCGTTCCATAGAATAATAATATGGGTACAGAAGTCAAAATAGGATCAACATTTTTTTTAAAACCTTTGACTTCTGGTATTGGCGAGGTATATATTTTACATTTAAAAAATGCACACACCCTCTGGGATTAGGCACAGGTTCTGCTCGATGGCATCTCCGATTTACTTGAGCATGGAGAGTTAATCAAGCATATCTCGCCAATTATCTTTGGATTGGGGTTTAGAGTCGATTTCAAGATTATTTCACTTATATCACGACTTGTCAGTTTAGGGCAGGAGGAAACCTGCAACATCCGTAGCACTGAATGTTGCAGTAA